>CABHPR010142491.1:0-32111 GCA_902168415.1 Peromyscus melanophrys | reverse complement strand
AAAAAAAAAAAAAACCCTCCAAAACAACTCAGACTCTTGCCAAGGTTATTGGTTTCTCTCTACAAACTAACATTAAGACTCTATTGTTGAAGACAACACCTACGTAAATCACTGAATAAGGATAAGTTGAGCTGATACCTACCTAGAGCCTACACCCTTAATGAATAATGTTCCTGGTACTATAAGGTAGTCTGGGTGCTACTAAAGGAGAAAGATAAACCCCAACACAGCTATAAACTCTTTTATCTACAATGATGACCGACTGAAAGATGCACTAGTACAATAATGGCACAAAGGTTGTCAGAGTAGCCAACCAATATCTGAATGGATTTAAGGCCCACTCCATGGGATGCAACCCATCCTGACCCTGCTCGGGTGACCAATTACCTGAGACCAGATGTAGCTCAGATACAGGGGAAAACCCAATAGTATTGTTCTATCAAAAGAACATAGCCATAAAATGACTAACAACATTCTGCTAAGCTCTAAGAGCAATGCCTTGCTCAGCAATCATCCCATAAGCTTCCTCCTTTTTCTTTCAGTCTTTTTCTTCTGTGTGTATGTTTGTTTATCCTGTTCATGTGTTTTTTCCTTGTTATGTTTTTCATTTTATTGGATTATTCTTTAGATGTCTGACTGTCATTTTTAAGGATAGAGGCAGAGAAAGTGGGTAGATTCAGATGGGAATTGTTTTGGAGATTGTCTCAGAGAAGATGGAGAAAGGGACCATGTAATCTGAATATATTACATGAAAAAAATTCTACTTTCAATGAAAGAAATATAGGAAAAAAGAAAAAAAATATTCGTGTTTTGGCAGCATGCTACTACATCTGATGTTTGATTGCTCTCCCAAGATGGTCTCTCAATCATGGCAGTTTATCATTTATTTACTCTGAGAGTTGTAGCGGGAAGTTTCTCTGGTCCTGCCCGGCCCTGCAGCTGGGATGGATCTCTCCCATCCCCATCCTGAAGCTGCTTGGTCCCAAGTAAACACACAGAGGCTTATATTACTTACAACTGTACGTCCTATGGGTCAGACTTATTGCTAGCTAGCTCTTATATCTTAACTCAACCCATTTCTATTCATCTATATGATGCCACATGGCCATGGCATTACCGGTCTACTAGCATATGCCCCGACTTCACCTTTCTTCGTTTTGTCTTCAGTTCCCTATATTCATGTGTCACTGTTTTTCAACCATGGTTTTATATTCAGCAATTGATTCATCATCTATGAAATTCACATAATAAATGTGGTGTATCTCTGAACTCTTGTTTGCTCCCCAGATCTGCTGCGAAGATTATCAGAAATGGTTTGGGTTGCCACCACCTGCATTATGATAAATTTAGATGACAAGTTATAGTTATATTAGATGATAAACAGAAAAAAAGCTTTCCAAGAATTTGTTAGGTTCCATAGAAACTTAGATAAGTAAATATGTAAATTGATATTTTATAATATTAATCCTAATTTTTCAAATTAAAACTCAAATACCTCTAACAATTTTTGCATAGTTTGCTGTGAAGATTACTAAAAATTTTAATTAAGGTGTTAATTTGTACAGTTATGATAGCAACAAATTTAATTTAATTTCCAGATACTTGCTACATGTAAATATCTCAGATTGCTTTATTAGACATCTTACATTCATCAGTCTTAAAAATACACTTATTAATTAATAGTTTGTAAATTTATTTACATTTGTTATCTTCATAGGTGACAGGGGCAATTTTATCTTTTGATACAAAAGCCAAGTAAGCTTCTAGTCAGAATGATGTGACAAGCAGATTATGCCTACATACTGGGGGATAAGAAGTCTAGTTTAAAAAGTAAAGTTATTGTTATTGCCAATTAACTGGTTTACATTATTTAAAGAAGTAATATGATTTTTTCTAAGAAAAGAATAGTAAAATAAAGATTGTTGGAATAATATTATGGCTAATTTTCAGTTCTATACAAAGGCTCGCAAGAGAGTTTAGCATATTTAACCTGACTACATATGTCCCATTTCAGCAATTTGACAAAAATTTTTTCCCATTTCTACTTGTGCAAAATATCTTAGATCATGAGTTAATTATTCATAGATGTTATCATTCATTCACTCATTTAACAATGCATTTAGTTTCACTAAAAGTATCTTTTTTGTTTTGTCTAGAATATTCTTAATAATTAACTGAACCAGGAAAGTGAATTGACTAAGAGTACTTTTTTTAATTTAAAAATTTTTTATTGATTTTACATAGCAAGCACAGAACCCCCTCTCATTCCTCTTCCCACACCTGCTGCCTTCCGCTGACCCAGCTCTCATTCCCTCTTCCAAAAGGGTAAGTTCTCCCATGGGGGGACAACTAAGCCTGGTTCATTCATATGAGGCAGGACAAAGCCTGCCCCCCCTGCATCAAGGATGAGCAGGTAAATAATAGATGTAAACAATATATTCTACTAATCACTCTTACTTCTAAAGCCATTATCTTTCTGAAGTCACCAGGTCATTGGTATTTAAAAAGTTCCTATTTATTGACAAGAGGTTAATTTTTAAAAGTAAAAGTTTAAGTGAAGGATGGAAGTAGTCATTAAGAAACATTAGTACTAATGATGCCTTAGACCTTTAAAATATTGAAATTATAGCAAAGGATCTACTAAGTTCACCTATCCTTATCCACAATGTTATATCTACTGTGTCCTGAACTCTTTGGGGCATATGTTAATGGGCCACAAAGGGCAAAATGAGTCTATCAACAAAGTAAAGCTAATGAAATACAAGAAAGTAGTTACTGTGATTGCTATTACTTCATCCAGTAAGAGTTAATTGTTAAAACTACTAACCTTTACAAATATGAGAAATTTTAAAGGATGCAAAATGGTACTTTTAAATACAAAATAATTTTCCAACAATCAAATGCACAGATAAAAATCTACATAAGAGTCAAAGGAACAAAAGGACAGAGATTAGTAGATTTCACTCACAGTGAAAAGAATAGTAAGAGGCTCAGTAGTATTATAATTATAATAATGTGAGATGTTATCTCCAAGTTAAATATTGAAACTCATGAGGAATTCAAGACTTCTAAATATCATATTTATTTTAGTGTAAGAAGTGCAGACTAATCTGTGAAATGGTGTTTTATGAAACTATTTCATGAAGTTTAATTTGAATACTCCCATAATATATTATTGAACTTTGATGAGAGTTCAGGTACTATTTTGTGAAAGTTTGACAAAAGGATCATATTTGCTATTCAGAGGAATAGGAGCAAAGTTTTAAGAAAGTCTGTGATTGTATTCTTAAATTAGTTCCATAATTTTCTCGTTTAAGATTTGAAACATATACACGTGTACCATTTCAATATGAATGATGGGATGGCATTTAATATGTTCAAAAGACATCTTAAATGACATCTCTGTGTCCATATTGAGGTCTTGGACTTCACCTCCTTTTTTGTTGGTAACACTAGGAATGTAAACATCAGCTTGCACACTCATTAATATTTAAATTGTTATATAAAAGCTGAAAGCATCTTGCTTTGTTAGGCTAAGCCTTTAAAAATAAAGTTACTTTTTCCTGGGTCAAAAGAATATAGTCTAAGTTGATTCTCAGTTCCAAAGTAGAAACCAGACATGCTAAGCTACCCGTACATTATAAAATATTGTTCTCTTCTTTTAATAGTTAACCTACTTGAGCTTGCCAATTACCTTGCTAAGATTCTGCCCCCCACCTCAACCGCCTTCTCTGCAGATAGTGTTCCACCTGGAACCATGAAGAGATGAAAGAAAGAATTCACTCCTTAATAAAACATCCACTCAGAAAACCCTCCTCATTGTAGTCACTTACAGAGCTCCCATAAGGCAACATTGCTCATTTTTCTGAGATAGTTTGGAGGATGGTTTGAATGAGATATGTCCTCCATAGGCCTGAGCATTTGAACATTTAGTTTCTAATAGTTGACACTGTTTGGAGAGGTTATGTGGAAGCTCTGATTTTCTAGATTAAGTTTTTCACTGGCCATAGCTTTGAGAGATTAGCTTCACTTGGCTTCTAGTTCTCTTTGCTTCATAGTTTTGTGGATGTGACTTGATCTGTTCTTCATTGCAGAACCATTGGTAGTTAGCTAGAGCCAAATGAACTCTATCTTACTGGCTTATGTAAAACTATAACAAGCTAGGGTATCTCTATGCACAAAACACTGCTTATATGGACAGTGTGCTTAGAATTAATGATTAAAGATAACATTGCACCATTATTACTATCCCCTTCTTTCTGCTGTCAAAAGTTCTGAAGTAAATTTATACAATAAGCATGTATATCCTAACTATTCCTTTCACTGTATTTTCTCTTTCATACAATAAACTTTATTAAACTGGGAAGAACAGACAACACACTTGACCTAAGGCAAAGGTCCAAGAAGTGATAATATGTACCACAAACTTGTTTTATGATCAGTATACTAATCTGCATTTACAATATGATAAAATATATTTTTGAAAATATTAAGGTCTGTTGTGGGATATTTTGATCTCACTCTGACACTGCCAAGCCTGACAATAAAGTTTACTTTGAATCAGAAGGTGAAGCTAGCTACTAATTGACCAGAATTAACCGTAAAGGGTTTTCGAGGATCCAGGACATACAGAGAGACACAGGAAGTAGCAAAGCAAAGTAAGAAAGATTCCTGGCCAGTTAGGGTCAAGTAAGGAGAGAGAGAGGAGATCACTGGTCACTTCTCTGCCACTTCTCTGACCAATCAAGTTTTAACCCAATATCTGACTACTGAGTTTTTATTAATAATAAAATAATATAGATAATCATTATATATGGCTCCCAATGTGGGGCTTTACTAAACCATGCAAAGGCAGTGAACCTGCTACCCCTCCACCTATGCTACCAGAGCCAGCTTTGTCTTCTTTCCCAGAGGCCATCTACACCACTTCAGGTTTTTCTGGTGCAGTCTTTCCACAGCAGCCTCCAGCTTCTTCCTTCCCCCAGGCCCAAATGCTGCTGGTGTTAGCTAACTACCAGCAGTTTGTTTCCTAAATTTCTGACCCATAGGTTTTCGCTGGCATCTCTCTTCAGGCTGCCAACCCAGACCAGCTTGGCTGTCTTGACACCTGCTCACATCAGCTCTGGGCTCGGGGTTTGACTACTGCTGCCAGCATTGAAAGTTGCCGAGGGGCCCAGCTATGCATCACTCACATACTTGGCCCAGCTGTACTGAGCAGCAACATTTAGCCATGCCACACCCCCACCCCCAGCCAAGTGCCACAAAAGCAGCTAGTTTCTCTTGCACAGCTCTACCTTAACTGTCAGCAGCAGCAGATCTGGTGAGATACCTGGGAATTCTTAAAGGGAGAATTAGGTTAAAAAAAAAAAAAAAAAGGAAAAATCTTTCCCAAGTTAAGAATCAGAAATATCACAATACAGGGAGTTAGGATCCTTTTAATGCTACTATAGATGGTTTGCAAATGGAAAAAAAATAAAGAGAGGATACACCACTTAGCTGTTACTGAGATAATACTGATTATAATTAATATGATTTTGGTAATCCATGTTTTATCTTTAAAAATGTGGTTTGACAACTCTGCCAAATATGAAAATTTGACAGATAAGATACAAGCCTTAGACTTACTATTGATAAGATGTAAGCCTTAGAAAGACTTGATACTGATAAGATACAAGCCTCAGAAAGACCTACTAAAGAAAAATATTCAAACACAGACAGAGCAATTTAGAGGAGAACCTACCACATCTTTATATTATGAAATTTAAAAGGAGTAGCCCAAGAATATTAGAAAACCAACCTTAGTTTATCCAGTTACCATACAAGAATGACCACCAGATAAAAGACATTCCCAGGGTTTTATAGAAGTTAGTATCCAGTAAAAGTTTAAGATTTGAAGAGATTTAAAGAAGCAATTGTCTCATATGGCATGCATTCACTCATGTGAAGTAAATATTAAATTCATGCACAACTCAGAACAGAATTATCCCACAAGACTAGAAAGATTTAGCTACAGCAACATTTTAAGCTGTATATTACAATGGAAAATATGGTGGAAAAAGGAAGCTAGGGTCATAGAACAATGAGGTAGGGCTTGAGGCATGAAAATATCATGTAACCAATTTCATTGTGAAGTCTAGTATGCTGATTTGCAAAGACAGTATGTATTTGATGATGGCACCTTGGTACTATGCCATTTAGCAGCTTTGAATGTTTGAGACAAGATTGAGGAATGAGGGAAGAGGAGTAAGTTATTTACTAGTATTATACAAGGCCCAAAAGAATCCTTCACTTTTTTTTTTTACAAATATTGACTTCAGCCATAAATAGTATAATATGAAATCCAGGAGTTAGACAAATATTAATTGAATGCCTGGCTTTTAAAAATGATAATTCAGAATGAAAAAGTGTGACTAAGCTTTTTAAGGCAACATCAGCAGCAGGATGAATGGATTAGAAATATGGCTGATATTGGATCTCATGCTTATGATGCTGCTTTAATTGCAGTAATTTCTAGAAATTATAATAAAAATCACAATGTCAGATGTTGTAATTGTGATAAACAAGATCTTTTGAAAAGGGATTTGTAGGCAAGATGATTCAAGAAACAATGTTATTTTCTAGTTATAATCCATAATGAATGTCCCAGCCTTGTGGAGTATGCAGACGGTGTGGCAAAGGCCAACACTGGACTAATAAATGTAGTTCAACATGGGACAGGTAAAGTAATCCTTTACCATTGAGAAATTCCCTGAGGGGCCTCCAGCAGGCCCTAACATCAAATTTTACTAAATCATTCCCTGTCAGCATAGGAGAAATTCACCCACAGAGCAAGTAAAAGACTTAATAGCTGTTGTTAAAAAAACACATAGCTCTGAATGTGACCAAAGACATAGCAACTTCTATAGATACAACAAAAATTTCAAGAGAGACCAGAAAACAATTACTATGGGAAAGTGCTATAAATGATCAGAGAACAAAGCTAAGAAAAACATATACATGGAATTGAAATTGAGGTTTTGTAGACACAGTAGCAGACACTATGTAACAAAAATTTCAGCAAATCTTGGCATCTAGATTGGCCTCTTCAGTAGGTAAATGTTCAGCTTCTTGGAATTGGAACTTTACCTAAGATAAAAGAAAGTACAAGATAGGTCGAGTGTATAGGGCCAGACGGACAGGTAGGAAATTTAAAAAACAGCAGTAAGAGAGTAATTCATTTATGAGGACATGATTTGTTGTAACAATTGAAAACACAGATTAATATTTCTCCAATCTCAGAAACAAACCATAACATAAAAAATACTTTGAGAGAAATATGAAAAAGTATTATCAAGAATAGTCACAGAATGTTTAGATTATACATAATAAGGTGGGTACAACAGCTGGTGGTCTTTCAAAGGTACCAACAATGCTACATTTATAATGGTTAACTGACAAACACGTATTGGTGGAGCAATGGCTTTTGACATCGGAAAAATTATAGGCACTAGAATAGTTGCTACAGAAGCAGCTAGATGTTCAACATATTGAAGAATAAACCAGTCCTTGGAATTCTCCTATATTTGTCACTAAAATGAAATCTGGAAAATGAATAATGTTAACAGCTTTAAGACCGATAAATAAGATGATTGAGCCAATGGGCTCATTGCAGGCTGGAATCCCTTGCCTTCTTAATTACCTAAAGGATGGTCTATGGTAGTGATTGATTTAAAAGATTGCTGGGCTGGAGAGATTACTCAGCATTTAAGAGTACTGGCTGTTCTTCCAGAGGTCCTCAGTTCAATGCCCAGCAACCACATGGTGGCTCATAACCATTCAAAATGAGATTTGATGCCCTTTTCTGGCCTGCAAGTATACATACAGGCAGGACACTATACATAATAAATAAATCTTTAAAAAAGATTGCTTTTTTACTGTATCTTTACAATAACAAGATAGAGAAATTTACCTTCACAATGCCAGCTTGTAATAATTCCCAGCCTGTTGAAAGGGATCACTGGAAATTTCTTTCACAACAGATGTTAAACAGCCCCACCTTGCGTCATCACTCAGGTTTTAACCCTGTATCTGACTCAGAAATTTTTTTTAATAATAGGAAAATTTAGATAAATATTACAAAGTTCAACATCTACAGGGGAAGAGAAAACAAATAAAATTCAGATGTTTGCCTTTCCATTTGGTCATCTCTGTTGTAGTAGTTCCATGTTTGTGATTTTGAACCAGTTAGGTGAAGATTGCTATCAGCATGAACTAAGAATAAAATTATAATAAATGAATTACCTTTTGGAGCTACTCATATTACCAACACAATGCTTTTCTAATTACTTGAAAAACAATGAAAAGTAGACTTAATGCATTGGGTCTCAGAGTTACAGTCAAGTATTTCCTTTACATTTCCATTTGGAAGACTTTAATATTGTGCATAGAATAATACTTGGTTCTTGCATTGCCTAATTTAGTCACTGGGTTTGATAATTAACAGTGCTTTAAAAATTACTAGAAATTGGAAAAAAAGAAGAAAAGTTAACTGTCAATATAAAGTTTAAAATGTGTTAAATGTGAATAGCTACCAGAGAAATACTAATGAAAAATTACTTGCAATTTTTTTTTATTTCAATTGTGTAATAACGGCTAAGGTCAAGAAAACAAATGACATCAGATGCTGTCAAAGTTATTATGAAATGTTCATTTAATGGAAAGTTACTTCTGAAACCTGTTTATCTTTTAAAATAAAGCCTGTTAGAAGGTAAACCTGTCTGGCTTTTTTCAAAAGGATACCTAGTAGCTCTAGAAAAAAACAAGTCTTGATTTTTACATATGAAATGAACTAACAAGGTGGCTGTAGCCTTGGGGAAGAACTTGGTTGCCTGCTGCTGAGGCTAAGCTGACAAAGCTATAATTAGTCTAGACATCAATACCATCAGAGATCTGAAAAAGATAAATTATAGCAAGTAGTATAATCCAAATGGCCTGTGTATTAATTACAGTGACAGAGACTAGTCTATTTCCTAGTTGGTAATTCTGGCTCCTGTGGTCTCCATGGCATTGGCAGAAGAGGTACCAGAACAGCATCAGTCATTATCCACAGCTAACCTCACCTCGCCAACTTCTCAGCCGATCCTGTTTCCTGAAACTGGAAACCTCTGTGTCCTCATCCGAGTGGATCTCAGCTGACCTGCTGCTAAAAGCCTAAAAGGCGTGTGTCACCATGCCTGGCTGTTTCCAGTGTGGCTTTGAACACACAAAGGTTCAGATGGATCTCTACCTTAGGAATGCTAGAATTAAAGGCATGTGTGCCACCATTCTCTGGCCTCTATATCTAGTGGCTGTTCTGTTCTCTGACCCCAGATAAGTTTATTAGGGTGCACAAATTTTGGGGAACACAATATCACCTCAGTAGCCTTATTGGAGGAAGTATGTCACTATGGAAGTAGGATTTGAGGTCTCTATGGTGATATTTTCTTTTGTACCAAAATGTTGTATGTTAATAAATAAAGTTGCCTAGGGGTCAGAGCTATTAGCAAGCCATAGCCAGAGTCTGGCGAACAAGTAGTGACGAGGCAGTCAGGTGGTTGGGTTTACAACCAATGAGAAGGCAGAACAGAATTCTATTTAAAGACAACCCACAGGAAATACCCCCCTTTTTGCTCGGAGAGGTTGCTTCGGCGAAAGAGGCTAGCCAGCGGCAAGCGGGTAAAGCTCTTAGCTCTGACCTCTTGGGTTTTTTCTCTTTACCTTGACTTTGTGTTTCTTCTTAAATACGTCTACAGGTCTCAGTTGAGAATACTACTGAGTCCCTTATGTGACTTACAGAGGCACTCCTTCGGTACATAAAATTTTATCCGTGTTCTCAAGAGGGCATGCTTGTCCTCAACTCTCATTTCTCTCCCAATCTGGTCCTGATATTAGAAAGAAAGTTAAAAGTGTAGATAATTGTTCTCAAACATTCCAGAGAGATTCCAGAGAGATCTGTTGAATATGGCTTTTAAGGTTTTTAATAGAAGGGAGAGCAAGAAAAGATTTTAAAAAAAAATCTATGTGTGATAGAACGAAGTGCCAGATCCTGGAAGCAGCCCTAAGGTTGCCTGTAAAGTAGATGATGAAGACACAGAAGAACTCCAAATGCAGCTTGATTTAAATGTTGCAAAGCTGGTCCATGGTGAAAAGCTGCCCTTTACCTCACCCACTGCTAGGAACCTGTCCAGACTGTGGCAAGCAGGACACTGCGAAATTGACTTTTCCACTTTGGCTTGACAAGGTAGGCCACTCCCCCAAGTTCCTTCACCACAGGAAAGTCTCCTGGATCTTCTGGACCTGGTGGCTAAATGCTGATGCCCTTGAACCTCTGCCCCAATAAAATCAAGTTTACAATTGAAGAACCTAAAGTGATTGGCCAGGTAGCCAATATGTTTATTTAATTCTTAATAGTTTGGGGAGCTACTTGTTCTATTTTTCCTGCTTACTCAGATTGAACTTATCCTTTCCAAGTGTCTGTGTTCTGTGTTGACTCTTAGCCCACCAGGAAAGGGTTTCAGACACCCTCATTTTTTACCTCTGGCCACCTGATTGCTCACTTCTTCCTCATTATAACTAGTTGTCCAACACATTATTGGGCAGAAATGTCATGGTTAAATTACACTTTTCCTTTTCTTTTCAACCAATTCTTTTTCTGTTCTCCTTCTGGAACTTTTCTTCTTCGAACCTCTGATGAACCCTCTACTAACATTAATGAATCATTATTCCCCCTACCAGACTCCCTTGTTAACTACAAAGAATAGGACACTTCTTCTTCTTCTTTGGTGACCTTGACATCATCCTCCTAATAAAATTCTATTCTAGGACCCTACCTCCTATTTATTTCACACTCAAAACCATAATTCTCTAAAACATGGGAAAGACTTAAAACCTACCATACATCATTTTCTTGACAGAGGTATTCTAAAGTACATTCGCTCACCCCATAACACTCATATCCTGCCTGTACTAAAGCCTGTTGGTTCTCATTGCCTGTTCCAGGACCTCAGAGATATTGATGTATCTGTCATCCCTATATATCCACTAGTCTCTAACCACTATACTCTACTCTCTCAGATTCCCTCCTCTGTCTCTAATTTTACTGTACTAGACCTTAAGGACACTTTCTTCAACATTCCTTAAACTCAGATTCAGATGATCTCTTTGCTTTTACCTGGGAAAATCTGACACCTGTGGATCATTCCAGCTCATTTGGACTATCCACCCCCATGGGATTCAAGACAGCCCCCAGTTTTTCAGCCAGGCTGTAGCCACTGGCCTCCTCTACTTAGCCTCACTCTCCAGCCACTCATTCCTATATTTAGTTGACCTTCTATTATGTTATGCAACACCTCACTCTTGCTGTCACAGCTACACACTGTTCAACTTCTTAACGTTTTAGGAAACAAAGGATCCCAAGTCTCTACATCCAAAGCTCAACTTTCTGTCTCCCAGGTCAGGTATTCTAGGATTTCTGCTATCCCCTAATATTTGTGAACTTACTGTCCATTGCAGACAGTACCTGTGGTCCTCACATCTCCAGCCACCAAGGACATGGTTTTCTCCTTCCTTGGACTGTCAGAGTACCTTATTATGTGTATTCCTAACTTAGATTTCTTGCTTGGCCTCTCTTTGAAGCAGCTAAGGGGCCTATAACTGGCTCTATAGATCAGAGGTTCTCAACTTTCCTAATGCTGTGAACATTTAATACACCTCCTCTTCTTGTGGTGACCCCCAACCATAAAATCATTTTGTTGATACTTCATAACTGTAATGTTGTTGCTGTTATGCATTGCAAATATCTGATATGCAGGATATCTGATATGTGAGCCCCAAAGGGATTTTGACTCACAGTTTGAGAACTACTGCTCTTGATCCTTCTAAGCCTGTCATGCCTGCCTTCTCTTCCCTTTGAAATGCTCTCCTACAGTCCCCTGCCCTGGTTTTCCCTGACCTTGACTAACCTTATATTCTATATAATTCTGAAAATTGGTGAATGGCTCTTGGAGTTTTAGGACAAATGAGAGGGTCCACTTTTGCCTTTGTTGCCTACCTTTCCAAACATCTAAATACAACAGGTAGGGAATGGCAATCTTCTTTATGAGCACTAGCAGTAGCCTCTCTTATGGCCCAGGAGGCTTCCAACCTCACTTTTGGTGGCCCTATCTCTGTCCTTTCATCACACCGGCTGAATGACTTTCTATCACACAAGGCTCTATACTCTATCCCCTTCTAAGCTTCAGCTTTTTCACAAAACTGTCCTAGAAAACCCTGTTATCTCATTTGCTTCTGCTCTCCATGTAACCATGCTACACTCCTTCCCAAGGCCACTATCCTCACCCATTCCCATCTACTGTCATTTGAAACCCTTACCTACAGGAATCTCCAACTTTCTATTTTGCCTCTGACACATCCTGACTACAGTTTGTTTATAGATGGAAGCTCATCTCAGCTCTACTTATCTCTGCCAAACAGTTCATGCTATGGTCTCCTCTGATCAGGTTTTAGAATCTGTCCCTCTACCACTAAGTACTACTTCTCAGAAGTCATAGCCCAAAGACCCCACTAGAGGCCTCACCATATCATGAGACAAAACTTCAATAAATATACAAATTTGAAGTATGCTTTTCACATTCTACACCACCATGCTTCCATTTGGCAGGAGAGAGGGTTTTTCTCAATACCAGAGGCAAATCTGTTATCAATATTTCTTTAATCCTAAAGCTGCTAAAAGTCTCTTATCTTCCTAAGCAAGGAGCAATTATTCACTATTGGGGTTACCAGGCCCCTACTAATGATATAGAGTTGGGAAATGTTTTTGCTGACAAGAGTACTAAAGAGGCAAGCCAACATTCCAAACCCTCCTTCCTCTATTCTCTTTCTAGCCACTCTGAGCCTAATCCCTATCTATTCTGTGTCCCAATGACAGGCTCTCCAATCTATGGGAGCTTTTATGGGTCCTTAGGTCTGGCTTCTGTTGCAGAACGGATACTGTCTCCCTGACCTGCAAGCAAAGACCTTCATGGTGGCTATTCACAAATCTTTTCACATTGGGGCTCTGCTGTGGGATGTTCTGTATGTCAAATATGTTGCTCTGATTGGTTAGTAAATAAAACACTGATTGGCCAGTGGCCAGGCAGGAAATAGGCAGGACATGAAGAGGAGAATTCTGGGAAGTAGAAGTCTGAGTGAGGGAGACACTGCCAGCTTCTGCCATGACAAGCAGATTGTGAAGATGCCGGTAAGCCACGAGCCATGTGGCAAGTAGGCTGTTGGACTGCTGGGGCTCGGTGGGACCCAGAGAGAAGCTCTCCAGCTACAGGGCTCGACTTCTGTATTTATTCCTCCAACCCACTTTCTTCACCCAAGCCTTTCTGGCCTCCTTAAGCATATCAGCCAAGAATGCTCTAACTACACTTAAACCTCCCCATAGGGAGCCTTGCAACTCCTTTAACTCAAACAAATTTTTGGTAGTGTTCCAGGGGAGGACTAGCAGATAGATTTCACACACATGCCTCCTAAAAAAGAGATAAATATCTTCTTACTATGGTTGACACTTTTCAGGATGGTTAGAAGCTTTCCTTGCTATAGCTGAGACTGCAGAAGTGGTCTCTTCCTACCTCACAAATGACATTTTACCTAGATTTGGAATTCCTAGATCCATACAATCAGATAATAGCCCTGGATTCATTTCCAAAGTCACCCAGACAGTCCCCAGAGCCTTCAGGGTACAATGGCACCTCCACATTCACTATTGGCACCAGTCCTCAGGGAAAGGGAAGGGCTAGCAAACTTCAGATTCATTTCTCAAAACTGTCTTCTGAACTCCACTTTCCTTGCACTAAACTTTAACCTCCCTCTCTCACTCATATTCAAGCCACACCCTGAAGCCCTCCCTTTCTCGGCCCATTTAAGTTATTGTATGACTATCCCTTTCTTCTAGGAAATTTACCATCTCTGCCATGAGCCCTACTCTATAACTATTTTCCCTCTCTCCAAGATTTTTTTTTTGCTGTGGATATCGCTCTGTATTAATAAAATGCTGATTGGCCAGTAGCCAGGCAGGAAGTGTAGGCAGGACAAGAAGAGAAGAGAATTCTGGGAACAGGAAGGCTGAGTCAGGAGACGCTGCCAGCCACAGCCATGACAAGCAAGATGTAAGGTACCGGTAAGCCACGAGCTACGTGGCAATTTATAGACTAATAGAAATGGGTTAATTTAAGATATAAGAACTAGATAACAAGAAGCATGCTGCAGCCATACAGTTTGTAAGCAATATAAGTCTCTGTGTGTTTACTCACAGAGTAAGTTGGTTCTAAGCAGCTGTGGGACTGGCAGGTGAGAGAGATTTGTCCTGACTGTGGGCCAAGCAGGACTGGAGAAAACTCCAGCTAAATTTTTTTTTTTTTTTTTGGAGCTGAGGACTGAACCCAGGGCACTGCACTTGCTAGGCAAGTACTCTACCACTGAGCTAAATCCCCAACTCCTTTCTCATTCCCTTGAGACACCTTCTCTAAGAACACACTGATCATATTCTCCCTAGGCCCTCTACTATTTCTATCACCCAAACAATATTAGTAGGAGATTGGGTTTATTTGAAAGCTTCTTTCCCATAGGCCTTCAAGCCACTCTGGACCGGTTCACATTTTGTCATCCTTAACACACCAATGGCATCTAAACTGCAGAGAATTAAAACTTGGATTCACCTGTCACAAGCTCAAATGGGTTCCTGATCCCATATCTGATGAGTACAGCTGCCAGACTATAGGACATTTGAGAAGCTTAAACTCTCCTACCTAGTACCCTTCCCTTAGATTGTCCTCATTTCTCACTCTTCTGGTTGGTGCTCTCGTTGTTTTTCCAACCTCCCAGACAGAAGGACCTTCACAAGCTACAAGCTTGGAAGTTGCAGATATATGCCATCCAAAATAATAGACTTTATGGTCCCTTCTTTGTCCAGCCTCTGGATGCCACTAAGAGATCTCTAACTTTTGACCCCCAAGCAGCTTGTTTCTGAAAGTACAGAAAAGAGGAGCCCAGCTTCAATTTAAATCACAACCCCAAATACCTTTGTCTTCTCCAAGACCAAACAAACCCTGTCTGCACTGAGGATCCCTCCTAGTTTGGATGCATTCACTGCAGCTATAAAGTACCATTACTCTAAAAAAAGATGGGGCATGCACCCTCAGTAACTCTACCTTTGGGTCCATGCCAGGTATGGTCACCCTCACATTCTGGCACCCCTGGGATAAAAAAATGTGGGTCTAATGGTCTGTGAGGTAAATCTATGTCAATAGTGGGGATTAGCCTGTCTTGTAGAGAGGGAGAGTTTAGATCTCTCAAGGAAATACCTGATATCTTCCTACATAATATGATAGAGGTCATTCAATGGTCTAAAATCATCCTGAAGTCCAGGCTGTGACAGACTTCTCTTTACCCACTGTTTTGGAAGACTATTCTACATGAATCCCTGTCTCCTTTATATCTATAGTAGCAATGGGCCCTTAACATAACTCCATGCTTCCTTTGTGCTCCCAAAATACCTGGTGGTAGCTATTCCTCTCTCACACATAACCCTAAATTCTATACGTGTTACCTCCAAACCATTTTTCCCCTCAATAACCTCCAGTGCATCTTTCCTCTCTGTAGGTATTAGGTGACTGCCTCTTCAATAACCATTCTCAGTCCTGCCCTCACCAACATATACTAATATTTCAATTGCAAGAAACTTACTAGACCCAGAAAGAACCCTCTTTTGGAACCAATTCAAACTTAATAAGTGTATAGAAAAATCTGCTTGTGGTCCCTCTTTTCTCCACTCTGTTACTTTCCCCAACTCACCCTACAAGCGGAAGGAGAATTCTATACTCTCCTCCAAGTATCACACAGGGATTGGTGGGCCATAGTCCTCCCAGTAGTGATTGGAATTTGTCTGGCAGCCTCTGGCTGCTATAGGTTTTGCTACAGGTGACTTGGCTCAGTTTGTAGCTATCTCAACAGGTATCCACACAGCTAGCTGATACCATCCAGAAATCAACATTGGCTCTGAAACTACTCCAAAAGTAGCTCACTTCTCTGGCCTCATTGATCCTATAAATTAACGAAAGAGAAAACATATGCCCCTTCTTCAAAGAAGAATGCTAGTAATATCCAGAAGAAAGGATTAAAAACTAACATGATCTAGAAAGGACGCTATGAGCTCCAGGGGTCATTTCTTTTTTGGAACTCTCATTCTGATCTTTCTTGGGGCCCTGGCTCTTATATCTCCTTTGCCCACTGAAGTCCATAGTTCCTGTAGTATTTCCTGTCTCTTCATGCTCTTTTAGAAAAGAATTAGCAAAATTATCAGAAGGACACCAGATGCTTATGAAAGAATTTTCCAAGGCCTTCTACCATCTACCACCGGCCTGAGCCCTTGCTGAGGAGCCACATTCCAGACTGCTGAATTTTCATATGGTCATTTCTGAAAGTATAGGTACACATGTTTGTACAGAAAACTAAGCGTGTATTCGGTATTTCAGTGTCTTAAGTAGAGCTTCTATTGCTATGAAGAAATACCATGAGCAGGACAACTCTGATAAAGGAAAACATTTAATTGTGGTGACTTACAGTTCAGAGATTCAGTCCATTATCATCATGGTTAAACATGGTGGCATGCAGGCAGACACGGTGCTGGAGAAGGAGGTGAGAATTTTACATCTTGATCCACAGACAACAGGAAGTGAACTGAGTCTCACACTGAGCCTGATCAACAGAGACCTCAAAGCCCTCCCACCCAGTGACACACTTCCTCCAATAAGGCCATACCTCCTCCAACAAAGACACACATCTTAATAGTGCGCGTGCTGTGAGCTTATGGGGACCAATTACATGCAAACTACCCCCGGGGAGGATTAAAGATATGAATGAATCTTGTAAGGTGGCTAGTGAGAAAGAAAAGGAATGTAGAGACCACATGCCTGGCTGAAGATTTTTATGAAGAATCCACACATAAAAATCACAGAATTGTAGCAATAAATCTGTAGCTCATTCAAGAAAAATCACCCGGGAGAAGCTTTTTTCAAACGTGCTTTGGTATTAGATTGCCGCTGTGTACTTTCAACTGAAAGAGATGGGTGCTCATTTGGACTTTTATCTCAGAAGCATTTCTATCCAACGTGCTTGAAGCCAAGGAAATGTTGCACATTTTGAGCCTCACAACTTGTGTACTAAGGAAAGCAGGTCACTTACAACAGCGTTTTTAATTTGACAGGGGATTACAGAAACATTTGGTGCTCTTTCACTGTTGTCACAGCCATCTATTACATTGAGAACAAGTTGATTTTAATATTTGTCAAATTAAAAAGCATTGTATCATGCTAACCTTGGGCATTCATTTACATAATTGGCTCTCTGCTTGCTGTGTATTATCTGACACCATCATTTGATTACTGTTCGTTTTTTTTTCCTGAAATTCTGAAACAGCATCTAACATAACCTGCATATTAATAATTTGTGTTCATCATGCTTTATTTTATGCAGTCAAGTTGAAAAAGACTCTATCTTTTTGTTATAAACCTTGATAAGAAACTTTGTTTACTATTTTTGAAGGAAAAATTTAATGCACATTTTTTTCTTTTCAATATCAGAGCCAAAATTGGACTCAAAATATTACTTTAGAGCCGGGCGTTGGTGGCACACGCCTTTAATCCCAGCACTCGGGAGGCAGAGGCAGGCGGATCTCTGTGAGTTTGAGGCCAGCCTGGGCTACCAAGTGAGCTCCAGGAAAGGCGCAAAGCTACACAGAGAAACTCTGTCTCGAAAAACAAAAACAAAAAAAAAAAATTACTTTAAATAGTTAGAATATCCAACTCTTAGGCTTGATTTCAGGACACTTTAGAAAATTGTATAAGAAGCATGTAAACACTGTGAGTTCCTGTATCAGTAGCATTTTTATAGCAACAATCAAATCAAGTCTTTGTGATTTTGAAAAACATTTCATTTTATTTGCTAATATCAGGACATTTGCTGCAGATCTGCTGCATTCTGCTGTAATAATTTCTAAGCTACAGAAATAAATGCCAAATACTTGTACCTTCCTATTGCCTGAGCATGTTTTGAATGGTGTTGCCTGTTATGTACTGAAGGAAAGAACAGTCAGTATTAACGTAAGTCTTAGTGTTCAGCCTCCTGCAATATCCCAATGTGAACAATCTAGAAATCTGCCTATGACACACCTTTTGTCATATTACCTGACAGGAAATATTGAGTGGACTCCTACCAATTATATCCCCTACACTTTAGGAAGATGGCAGTTCATAGCCTTAGTAAAATCCTACAGGATAGACATATGTATGTTCTAAATTCATCAGTTACAGTTCTGTTTGTGTAACAGTTTGAATGTGAAATGTCCCTGGTTTGTGGAAGTGGTCTTATTGTATGAACTAAAAGTTAGAAGCCTGACTTCATTCTCAGGAGTTCAGACTCCCCTTTCCCATCCCTGCCATAGGGAACTGTTACCTTCTCCAACTATAAGCCAAAATAAATACTTTCACCATTGATTTCCTTGTTAACATTTGATCATAAAGACAGGAAGAACGGTTACATTGTGGATAATCTGCTTGAGTCAAGCATGTCCTGTACCACATGCATGCACAGGAGGACATGCATGAATGCACACACACACACACACACACACACACACACACACACACACACACACACATGCTCACACACATTGACACACACACACACACAGACCTTTGGCCTGTGCTTGCACGCTTTCTCTCTTGCTCTATTGCATGACTGAGTACATAACTCTTCTGAGTTTCCCACATGTTTTAAGTGTGTTTGTTAGGTCCCAAACCGAAAAAGACAGTGCCACTGACTATCTTTCAAAATGATAGTATGGGCTCAACTCAGGCTAGACTCAGGATTACTGGCAGAGAGATAAAATTCTACTGGAAGCTTTCCTCAGGTACCTGTGAAACAGGTTTCTGTCTGCCCAAAAGAACCATTTGTCTTACCTCTTCTGTCTTGCAAATGTGGCATCGATTGGATTACACAGCAAAAATCCACACTAACCTCCAGGCTCTTTTAGTCCATATTAACCTGCATCTGTTAATGCATACCAAGGCCCCAGGTAGCCTCCTGGCTTTTTTCACCACTTCTCTTCCACTCTGCTAGACCCATGTCTAATCCAGTTTACAGCTTCCTTTCCACATCCTGTGGCTTCCTGCCCCTTTCAAACCAGCAGATCTCCCACCATCCCCTTACTCTGCTGCTCCCCCACCCTTCACAAGAGATAGCCTTCAGAGTTTGGAATGAAAGCCCTGTTCTGCACATAGAGCTTTTCAGTTTGATGGTTTCACTGTGCACTTGCTTACAGTATTCTTTTCTTATAATTCTGAAAGAAATTAATTATTTCCATTAATATACAATAGATGCTCTGTGTTCTGTATCTCATTGACCAGTTCACTGAAACCTACCTCTTCTGCTGGCCAAGCTCTCCTACAAGCTGAACATAAATCAAATAAGAAACTCAGAGTTGTCAGAAAATTATACATATTACTTGTGAGAGGGTTGCCAGGATACAGACTAAACACTGGTAATATGCTGGCTGCCAGGAAAATGAAGTATTTTGAAAGTCACACTTAAAACATCCATGGTCATATCCCCTGGGGCCACATCAGGGGTCAAATTTATATCCATCTCAGAAGTGATCTCAAGACCTCATCACAAAGAAATCAAAAATGTAGGAAAGAATAGTGTAGAACAAACCAATTCATCTCATGAAGAAAGGTGAGGGAGGAGAGAGAGAGAGAGAGAGAGAGAGAGAGAGAGAGAGAGAGAGAGAGAGAGAGAGAGAGAGAGAGAAAGTAAATGTGGCTTCAGGCTCTGTACTGCCCTGCATAAACCTAGGCTCTCACAGAACCAAGGAGAGTAGAGACATCTGAAAGCATGCAATGTGCTAAGAACAGCCATGTAGCAGTAGCCTAGCAGTGTACAGTTTATTTCTTGTGGTCAGAGAACACTGTGGGCATGCGTTAAACCCAGGTTCAGATGGAGAAAACCTATGAATCAGTAAAACATGCATTAAAATGTGCTTAGATGCCAAAGAAAATAAAATGGGTGTAGACAATAATAGAAAAATTAATAGTTTAAAAATAATGAAGTAATGTCTTTAAAGAAAGATTAAAGTAATATAAAAAGAATGAGCCATATAAGGGCAGAAAATAGATAGGTAGTCTGGATCCTATATAGTGTTTTGTTGACTGAATTTTTAAGTACAATTGAACATATAGCTGTGGAGAGACACTGGATTATGGGAACTGCTAAATTAAATCAACCTATATATTTTAGTAATGTCTTAACTTCAGAATGGAATTCAGGAAATATATTGAATTGGGGGAGAGCTTTTGCCTTAGTTTCCACAGGAACCAAAAGTTTGTTTTTGAACATCTTCAAAATTAACAAAGATCAGATTTGATCAGGGAAGATCTCCTAAAAATCTTGGCTACAGACATAGAGAAAGAAACAAAAGAAAAAAACTATAAGACAGGAGACATATAAACTGATTCCTCAATGTAGGAACAGCTCTGAGACTGGGTGAAGAACAATAAATGTTAGCAACAGAGTCCTTATGACTTATTACATGCCATCTTTTCATATGGCATGAATAAAGGTTTGGTTATACAATCAAAACAGACTTAAAAAGTTAACAGATGCCTTTTATCTGCTTAAACACAGAACAAAAAAATTATCTTTAGCTGACTTGTGCATATTGCACCTTCCATATTTGTGTTAATACAGATGTATATGTTACTTTTTTTTTTTTTTTTTTTTTTTTGGTTTTTTATTACAGGGTTTGTTTTTGTAGCTTTGCGCCTTTCCTGGAACTCACTTGGTAGCCCAGGCTGGCCTCGAACTCACAGAGATCCGCCTGCCTCTGCCTCCCGAGTGCTGGGATTAAAGGCGTGTGCCACCAACGCCCGGCTATATGTTACTTTTAAAAGTTGGTATGTTTTCAGAAAAAAAAGGACCAGACAGCAGTGTAAACAAGTAGCCCAGGTGATTGAGTCTCTCAAAATGCCTCTGTTGCAGTTTCCTCAAGATTCTATATATCCAGAACAACTTCAAAGCTGCTAGCTGAGATCAGCCTCACAGACTACAACAGCCAAAAAAAAAAAAAAAAAAAAAAAAAAGAAAAAAGAAAAACACGATAACAATATAGCTAGCTCTCCCAGGACTTGACCAATATCCACATTTTCTTAGGGCCTCCTAAAGATGTTGTCATCCTCAGACAGCAGGAAGCAGTCTGGAGAACATGACACCCACATTCCAAAGAGATAGAATGGGTAGTCTTTGGTCATTCAGTGTGATATGGATGCTTGTCATTGTTTAGAGCGTTGGTAACGATTGTCATTGGTCATGGTCAGGAAAAAAACGGAATGAAGGAGATTAGATTCAGGGATCTCTTTCTTATGGGAAAAAGCAGGACTATAGTATAGAAATGATAGGATAGAAGGATGGATCGTTGAGTAGACTCTTGAACAACCACTGTTCTCAAATACTTTACATTAATAGGGATTTTGTATATTGATACATATTTAGGGTTATTTCTGTTATACTGTATATATGTTTACATTCTTGATTAATGTATTGTACATGTGAAGCTCATTTAAAAAAATGTAATGTAAAATCTTAGTCCTTAAAAGCTATTTAGGATAATAAGGAAATACGGGTTAGTAGTTAGTCAACTATAACAATCAAATTTGTAGCCATGCTAGATATGTTTTCAAGGTCAAACAGAGATATATTTTAAATAGACACGTGGTCTTCAAACACTTCAAAGACTTCCAGAATATTGTATTTAAAAGGTTTTAATAACATAAGGATTTTCAGGATAGTGAGATACTTCTGTTCCAGGCAGCACTAACTTACCTCAAAAATGGATGATGAGAATTGAAAAACCTCCATAAGGACTTTGTTTTCAATGTGGCAAAGGTAGGCATTTTGCCAAGAAACAGTCCTTGCCTCCACTGCTAACAGTATTCTGTCCAAGCTAGACAAACAGGACACAAAAGAAAGTGAATGCTGAACTTTATCAAGATAAGGTAGGAAAGGCCTTCCAAATTCCTACTTCACAGAAAAGTCTGTCAAATATTCTAGACCTGTAGGCTGAAGATGGATGCCCTGACGTAGCAGAACAACCTTGAGTGACTGTTTATGAAGCCAGATGTTCTTATTGTATATAGTTTCACTGTACTTGACTGTTCTTTTTTATTTAGACAAAGACGGAACAACTTTGTACACTGTGTGAAGATATATTGCTGTGATGGGTGTAATAAAAACCTGAATGGCCAATAGCTAGGCAGGAGGTATAGGTGGCACTTCCCAGTAGAGATAGAACTCTGGAAAGAAAAAAAGTGGACAAAGCCAGACAAAGAGAGGAAACAGGAAGTACAAGAAGGAAAAGATGTAATACCATCTGACAGAATGTAGATTAATACAAATGGGTTAATGTACTTTTTAAGAGCTAGCTGAGAAAAGCCTAAGCCAAGGCTAAGCTTTCACAATTAATAATAAGTCTGTGTGCTGATATTTGTGGACTAGCAGTCCAAGAAAGTCCAACGAGAAAGTTTACTATATGTGTATATGATTATTGTAGGTGTTCCAGTCTATATTTCTTCTGGAAAGAAAACAGTTAGTGAATATGCTCCTATTTCTTCATATTTATCAATTTTTATAATGGTAAGTATATCTAAAATCAAAAACTAGAAAGATATTAAATAATATAATAATGCATTAAAAATCATCACACATTTACAAATTATATAAAAGATGTGTGCTTTTGAACTACTTCCAATTATAATTGTAGTAAGTAATTTCTCAGCCTTTCTCTCTTTTACTTACTATACATTAGACTCAATTAGAACTGATGTTTAAGAACTTTCATGATGAGAGTTTCTTCAGTATTTTTCACCTCTTTCCTGTTACGAGGTTTTTATTTCACATCAGCTACTCTTTTTTTTTTTTTTTTTTTGTGTGTGTGTGTGTGTGTGTGTGTGTGTGTGTGTGTGTGTGAAGGAGGGCATGGGGAATAGTTCTTTATTTCAACAATATGTTTGTCAGTATTCTGTATAACAACAGCTGCTCTATGGAGCACTGTTTTCTCCCAGCTGGCCCCAAACACAACACAACAGAAGAGAGAGCAAATAAGCCAGTAAGCTGCAGGTAGATACCTAACAGGCCTACAAGAATCCCCCTGAACATGGCAATCGGATTGGGAAATTTGAAACAGCACAGAGTGAGCCCACTGATTACAAAGAATTCCCTCTGCCAATGGGGTCACCAAGGTAACCCAACTACCCCAAAGGAAAATTTCGAAGTAATGTAAGATTCATAAAGGTTTGTGCATAAGCTAGTCTATATTTCTGCAGTACTGACAGGTAGTAAGTACAGTGAAATGACACCGTAGTGATGGCAGCTTCAGGAATGGGCAATGTGGTGAATTTCATAATGCTAACTCAATATCACAAGTGTAACTGACCTTCTCTTTCTCCCTTGAAGTCAAGTGAGGAGCTCTAGTAGTTACTTCAAAGGGGCAATGTGGTCTATTTTGTGAACAGTCAGAAAAAGAGTAGAGATGAGCCAAGTTTGGTTTCAGTGATGGGACTGAACCGTATCAGCATACTTGTCTAACATACACAAGTCCCTGGAAGGTGGGATGCCTTAGATGTTTTCAATCTCTTAGTTTGATCACATCAATGGGAAAAGTAAAGAATAAATACTAGGACAAAGTTGTTCAAAGATATTAAAGCTGAAAACCTTCACATTTCTGAACAGTTCTCTGATTTTGGCTCACATCCTAGAATGCTCTTGTTTGGCTAGGACTTTGTGTAGAGCACTGAGGTTTCCTACAGTGGAGCATTTGCCTAGGCTCTGCAGGCTCTCAGTAAGATGGGCCCATCATGTGCTCTTTCTTCACAGAGAGAGCAGTATGCATTAGACTGATAAGTCACCTTCCAACAGTGAGAAGGAATTAGACTGCTGTTTCCTCTCTGGAAATACTTGGAAAGTAACAAATGGTTGCTACAATAAAAATGAATCACAGATGTGCACAGCACAGCTGCATTGAAGACACTTTGCATTGTGCTCACATTCTCTTAAATGTTCTTCCCAAAGTTGCTCAGCTGGAACTCTGGGAAGAGGCTGGCACAGTTTGGTGAAGAAGACATGAGGGGTAGAGTGGTGGCAAGTGGAGAAAGCAGCCTTCGGTTAAAAGATGCACACTCTGTTTTAATAATGTCAGTTTCTACTAGCCCCTTGCAGAGTCACGGTACAAGAGAGGAGCAGGTCAAAAGATGGGGACTGGACAACTCTAAATCTTCAGGTCCAGCATCCATTTTTACAAAGTTGCTCCACTTTGGAGCACTTCAGATGAACTTCCGAGTGATCAGTTGCCTTTTTTCAGGTGGGCTATCGATCTTTCAGCAAACTCTGCCCGAGTCTCTGTTTCCTTGTGTTGGTAAGAATCTGCGTTTCTACTTGTCTTCTTTTTTAGTACACTTTTCTTCAGGAGCAAACACTTCACGTTTTGGTCTATCAGTCTGACCCACTTATCCATCTCTCGGCACCCAAACTGCCAGCTCAGCTCGTTCCGCCACGTGTTCCAAGTGTCCTTCAATAATCATCAACTTACAGGCCACCTCTTCACACTTCCTGTCTGCCTCTTCTGTAATGTGCTTATCTTCTTTATCTGGATTCCCATCTTTTCTTCACGTTTTAGAGCCCTATTTTCAGTTACCTTCATATCCTTCTCACTCTCACGAGCAGCATTTTCTGCTTTCTCCAGCTTCCGCAGTGGTCAGGAGCTCCTGAGCATGGATCATCACTTTTTCAATAAGCAGGATCCTACAGTTCAAGAAGGTCCCCTCAGATTCGGCCTGAACCTGGGTCGGCTTTCGCTCTGTACTTCTTTCTGATCTGAGAGACTCACGCCTCTCCTAACCATCTTCCTTCTGATGCAGAACCTGGATCTTGCAGGTCACCTGCCTCAAGGCGGTTCCCACCCAGGTACTTCCAGAACTCGGGATCCTACCTCCTGGCACTTGGAGCTGCACCCACCTCACTACTCATGTTTTTTGTCCTTGACTGGAACTTAACTTCCTCAGATATATTTTTCACACATGGACTCTCTTGTTTGTTTGCTTGTTTAAATAATATTTAATTAATTTAACTTAATCCTAAAGTATATTGACCAAGAACATGAACGGTTTACCCATGTAGAATTAACATAAATTTCACAAGAAGGAACATGTAACTATTTCAGTAACCCGGAGACTTTTACTCATTATAGCCAAAAGATTCATTTAAAATACACAGAAGTAGTAAGGTGTACATTTTCATTGAAAATATGACAACTGTCTTTGTGTCTCTCTTTTGATTAATTTTGAGTAATGGAAAGGTTTTATTCTACATTGTTCTTGTTATTGCTTTGTCCAAATTGCCTTGGGCACGTAATAAATCACAATAAGTATTGTATGTCAAAATGACCTTTACTATATAAGAGAAGCAATACTATCAATTTAGGTTTACAAAGGAGCTGCTGTATTATGGACTCTAAATGTCCCTCAAAGACCTATGTACAGCCTCTGGTTTTATTGGAAAAGCAAAATAAGTAGGTGGTGCTTAGTAGAAGGAAGGTGTGTCCCTGGGAGTGGAGCCTTGTAGATGATATTGTAAACCTTGGCCTTTTCCTGATTCTTTTCACTTCTTGCCCACCATAGGTTGAACTAAACTTCTTTTGCATCCATCTTGGTGACATAGTGTGCTAACAGTCCCAGTGCATGGTCAGTTCAATGTATACTGAAAGATTAAGCCAAAACAAAACACTTTTTCTTTTAAGCTAGCCATGTTTATTATTTTGTTGAAGGAAAGGAACAGTGAATAACACAAGAAGAAAGCCAAAATACTGCCTGTGAGGTTATGTGAAATATAAGAATCTTGATTCATCCATGTTTCCAGTATGGTGCTAACCATTTAAACTAAGGCAATAGCATAAGTCAAAATTGATTAAAAAATGTAAAATAGTCCCACATTACAAGAAATTTATAAAAATAAAAATTAATTCACTCAAATACAAAAAAAATGTAAATTGAAATAAAAGTTATTGGAGTTCATAATTGATTTTCTTAGCATAATAAGAAAAATGTACACATGGCATATTTAACCTAAAATTGTGTACTTTTGACAGCCACAGTGAGCTAAGTTAAAAATCCTACCTTCTATGTCAATGCCCCAACAGGTATGCAATCTCTTATGAATGAGGCAGAGAGTAAGACTGTATAAAAGCTGCAAAATTAGTATGAGGAAGAAACCAGCTGCCAAAGAGAAGGCTCGGAATCTTCGGAATGAGGTTGCCTAGAACTACCTGGAATCCCTGGCACAGATGCCAAAATAATCTGAAGAGTCTGAAAGTGACCCATGGCTCATTATGAAATCCACATTAAAAAGCATGCCGAGAAAGCCTGCAGTGAGCAAATGACGTGGTTCAGTACTAAGGCTGCTCTTTAGGATACTGGGGTGGTCATCCTTCGCACAGCATTGCTTGTCCAACGTTGCCTCTGCTCTTGCTTGCTTTTTCCCTGGAAGTGCATTCATTCTTAACAGCATCTCTAGATTTTCTTCCTTCCAGATGTGTTGCTGTCTAATCCTTTGTCTTGGGACAGAAGGAACTGGCAATCCTGAGAGGTGTCCTTAGAGCTCTGACATCTGCCAATTTTAGTAAAGTTGTAGGAAACCAGATCATGTAATATCAGTAACAACAGCATATTTAAGTCTATTTATGTAAAAATACTTAATACTTAAAATTTAAAGTATCACCTACATAAAAAAAATCAAACTTTGACTATAAAGAGGTTTTGTTTTAAGTGAGTATTGACATAAAAACCACAGTGAATGCACACACTCAGAAGAGAATCCATGAATCCACTTACATAAGCTAAATTTGCCAAGGAGGGGGAAATTTAAGTAGAAGTAGCATTTCAATGCAAACTTCCTAGAACAATTCAATGATCACATTGCCTAAACACATTATTTCATTCATGACCAATTCACACCCTATAATTATCATGGAAAATATGAATGTTGTGGTATATAATTAATCAAAGGCTTCTGTAGCAACCAATGGACTGTCTGGGCTCTGAAGTCATGGGAATGAAACAAGCATAGTAACACAGTAATAGTTAGGTATATGGAAATGGCAATGGAATACTCAAGATTCGCCGCAGGAAAGAAAAGAGTACCTTTATTAATCTTTACTTGAGGTTCTAGTTGGTATCCACAGATGTGTATGGTCTTAAGGGTTCTGAGAGTATAAAAGGAGTGGATGATTGACTTCAGTGGAAAGGTGGGACTCCAGTGATGCAGCTTGTGGGACTCTTCACTCTTTCCCAGTTGGCACTTTTCAAAGCCACAAAAAGCTACCTGTCAGTCTTCCCAACTCCTAATAATAGTCAATTACTTATGCTTCTATAAGAAAGAAAAATAGTAAACTTACTGATTTTCTAAGCTGTAGTTGGATAGAATCATGTCATTGAACTAATGGTAGCCTCCTTAGAGTCAACAGAAAGTTTTCTATATCTCCCTAAGGAAAATTTATGGTACACTGCAATGTTGATATATGTGACCTTACATAACATACTCAAATACAGTTTGATACGTTAACAGTACCAGGCAATAATGAGTTCAAAATAGTTCAAGTAAACAAAAATATAGACATGACATGGAGTAACAAAAATATTATGTGCTCCCTGGAGGCTGCAACAAGATGTTGAAATTTTATGTGTTTACATGTGTATTCACAACCTAGCAAAATATAAATGCTTCCTATTGCATGAAAATGTTAAAAAATTCAAACCAAATCAACTTGTAGATAAGTAAAAAATTCACTGCATGAATAAAGAAATATGGGGAAATATATATCTAATTGTTCATTAAGATAAGTCTAACTGTGAGATATATAAATGTTTTGAACAATTAACATTATTTTGTATAATAGCTATCTATCCCTTAAATTTAATACAATAAGGAACACTGTGATGTTATACAATTCAAAGGAAAATTATGGTAATTTATATAAAGCACTTTCTAACTTATTTTATCATTGACCAGACATGGTGAAATTAATTTAACAAAAATACATACAGTTATTATTTAATTCCTTCTGAATAATTCTTTTGAATTGCTCTTGTCCAACACTAGTTTATATTGAAGCCTTAGTCAATTAGTACTTTCCAGCTTATACACAGAATCTGAAAAACATCAAAGATTTTCATTAAATAATGGCTTTTTTAAAAAAAAAAACACATGTGAACAATCCATTAACACTTCATTAGCTTTTGACAATAAATTTTATTCTCAGCAACTATGAGTATATGCCAACAAAACATAATTAGAAGTTTGTTTCCCTTTGTTGCATTTAGACTTACATTCTTTGCAATAACAACAAAAAGGGAACATATACAGATGATTTCACTTTGAAGTTTTCTTTCTTTGTGTAAACATGTAAAGCCATCCGTGTTTAATTTAAGATAGTTACTCAGGTGATTTCATCATTCTCACTAGTAAATGTGAACTTCAAGGTTATAAATGGGATCCTTTGACTGCCATGTTGAATGCCCAAAAAGGAAGAGTAGAAAATAAAATAACAATGATGCATGAGCAGCATAACGTAACTGATACTTACATTAGATTTGAGGAGATTTTAATATTCTCTCATTGATGGGTGTCAAGCAGCCTAGTTTTGGATTAGTATATGAGTGTTTGTCTAACGGGTGTCCATGAGGCAAAACCCATGGAGACAGTCTCACTTGGCAAGTACCAGTGGATTTGGGGGCAGTCCAGAATACTTTTGGGAGCACATGGTCTACACACTCTCTTCTCTTTCATAGTATTGATGGTTTTCTTGGTGGTTATTAGTGTCACTTTGTCAGTCATGCACGGAACAGATGTGAACATTCCCAGAAACCCCATTTTTTCTCAAATATTTTCCCCTAAAATTTTTTGGGAACTGATTTCTCAGGTTTCTTTTCTGGAAATACCATTAGTCACTCCAGACCTTGGGAATTGTTCTGTTTCAATGCTGAAAGGATCAGAGGCAATTCACACCTATTTCTATAAAAATGCTTTGTTAAGTTTTGAATGGAACTATTGTTCTTGGAAATGTGTGCCTATGTTTATCACATCTTAGCTTTGTAAAGACAGGATTTTCCTGGCTTGACATTTGGCAAAGCCAGCAAAATTATATGCTTTGTTTTTAGCTTAAAAGATATTTTGATGTAAAAGTTGGAAAAAATATTTGACATATTTGTTTTTGCCTGAAGTTAGTATTGGAGAGTGGACAAAAACCATATTTGTTAGTATGGAAAAACATGCTTGTTTATAAAGTATAAGTAAAGACAGGTTGAGCTATTCAGGGCCTACCACTTGTTTGAAAATCATCTGGTGATCAGAAACTACTTCAATTCTTCATACTGATACCCTTCCCTACATTAGGATTTGAACCACAACTGAGGCTGGAATGTGGCATCTCTTTGGGACAGAAAGAACTATTACATATAATTATCAAGTAAACTATTGCTGTGTAATGTTAGCTGTAATAAATAAGAGAGATCAACACTGTACAAGCCTATTTAAAATGTAAGAGAATATTAAAGTAAGATTCAAATGAACATATACATATTCATTTTTACATGTTTGCCTTGACCCTGGAACTTGGACTAAAATCAACATAATTCTCCGGACCTAGATCGAAATGTAGACTGTTTAATATTAAAACATTCATAAAATGTTGCCTATAAAAAGAAGATATATGAGATCATCGAAACTAACATAGAAAATGAAAAAGATGTTAGAAGTCTGTAACAAAAGATACTGAAAATGACCATATCAATATACTCATACAGAAGAACATAGTATAAATCATTGAAGAAGAGAGACAACAGATACTAAAATCATACATTGGTAAATAAGAAAGAATAGACCCACTGAGATGAGAAGTAGAGGCTAAAACAGGATATTAGATACTGCAGAAATAATACATAGTTTGAAAATGTCATTGAAAGCATTTAAAGTAAGCATATACTTATAAGAGATTTTTACAAATCTAAACAATGTGTCAATAAACTTCAGATAAGAAATGATCTACTATAAATGTGAGACTAATCAGTTATAGAAAAGTGCTATAAATATGTTCAATATAATAACAACTAAAACCATGTAAAGTACAATAAAATGTATCTGGGAAAGTTCATAAAATCTCAAAAAGAAAAGACATAGATAAAACAATGAGGCAGGCACACTGTAATCACACTTTAAATTAGTGCTGAGTAGAAATGGGAAAAAAAAATCCCCAACAGCCAGGTAATAATAAGGACATATCACTTATAGAAGAACAATATTAGGAATAACAGCAGCTTTTTTCACAAAGTAAACAAAATATTGTTGCAGCATTTTGAAATATGTATCTGTTTTATTTGTATATGTGCTTTGTGGAATAATATTTATGAATCTCATATATTTATATAAAGTTTTTCTGTGTACCTAAATATTCATCAATGGCTAAAAATTAAGAATCTTTTTGGAAGCATATGAGAACTGAAACAAATCATGCTCAACAGAGCAAAACTAAACTGAATACCTACTGAAACCAATTAGGAAAATGTATAATATTCCCAATTTATACTTTTGAAAATTAATAAAAAAAATTTGCTATGTGAACACCAGTGATGCAATCATTTCCTTCCCACTTACATGCACTGGGAAGACAACCAATTTTCCCGTCCCAAAGAAGAGAGTACTAACCAACCACAGATACAAATAAAACCAGCAAATGCTGGAAAATGTGTCCATGGCAAGTGTGAGAAAACTACAAAAGAGAAAAAGTGTGAAGACTGGTGAACAACTTTAGCAGTTGAGACCCAATTAGACAGCTGTGTGGAGGTGTTGGTTTGTTTACGTGGGAGATTATTTTATGTTAGTTGAGAGGGAAAACCTTGACAACTGTGGACAGCACCATTCCCTATACATGGGACCCTACATTTCATAAGAAAGCAGAAATGAGCTTCTTACTATTTTGAATGTATTGCTCTTTGCTTCACTTGGAATATCATGTGACTAGCGAATTCAAGTTCCTCTCTCCTGTAATTTTGAACCAAATAGCCTTTTTTCATCAAATCTGATTGTGTCAGGGTATTTTATCAATTATAATAAGAAATAAAACTAAGACCATTTCCAATGTTATATTAACCTGATTGATATTTTAATATTTAATTGATTCATTAACATATTTAAAATATTATCAAGGTAACATAATTTTTCTTAAATAAAATAAGCTGCAAGTCATTAAAATACATGTCATAAAATTATCAAGGAACTAAATCTAGAATACTAGTATGGATCTAGAATTTATTTCATCTTTTAAGATTCTCTGACACTATGAAAATATTCTTAATTTCTTTCAATTATTTTATTACAACACTATGAACCTATTCTGAGATATATACTAAAGTAGAACAGTGCATAATCCTTGGTGTTTCAAAAAGTTTCATTTACAATGTGTCTATTTAATATATGTAATAACACATATTAAGTATAGATTAATGACTTTCAATTTATACTCTGTAGGTATGAAAAGTTAACAAACTCATAGAAGACAAAAGATGACAGATGGATGCTCAAAATGAGATGATGAACAAGCAGGATCTTTAATTTATAAATGTACTAGAGAATATTTCAGCAATTCGTGAGGAAAATCTAAGAGTTTCTACCTTAACATCACCATGAATTAAAATATTCAGCTAACCCAACTTACATAGATATTCCCTATGGGAAAAGAATGTCAGATTAGAGAAAAAAGTAAAGGTCTTTTTGTAAGTTTCATTGAATGCTAATAATAAATAATTCTGTAGCTGCTCTCTGAACCACATATGTATGATCCAGATTTCAAACAGGCAGGCTAAGGCAAAGGTGCTGAACTGAAATTTGGACTGCCATCTGCTGTGTGAGAAATTTTAGAGTATGAACTCAGTCAACATAACTGCATTCATAAAAAA
>CABHPR010142490.1:33736-74759 GCA_902168415.1 Peromyscus melanophrys | reverse complement strand
TTTTTTTTTTTTTTCCAGAGCTGAGGACCGAACTCAGGGCCTTGTGCTTGATAGGCAAGCGCTCTACCACTGAACTAAATCCCCAACCTATATGCTATTTTCTTAAAAGTCTTTTATGACTTATTTTCAGTCAGAGGCCAATGGCTTCTCCCCATTTAAAAAAAAATGCCTTAACCAATCATTAACAATGAGTATGAGCTAAAATTCTTTAAAGATTCATTTTTATATTCATGTCTATGTATATGACTTTGTGACTACTATGTGTTAATGATCAAGGGAGCCAAGCAGCCTGAAGAATCTCTGGGGTTGGAGTAAAAGGTGGTACCAGTCACTTGACATTGGTACTGGTATCTGAGTTTCAGGCCCCTAGAATAGCTTCAAGTGCTCTTAGCCATTTCTTCAACTCTACCTTGCTGTGGAATAACCCTCTTGTACACTGTAAAGATTCGTCACTTGAATTGGTCTAATAAAATGCTTATTGGCCAGTAGCTGGGATGGAAGTTAGGTGGGAAAGCCAAACTGAGAATCACTGGAAGAAGGAGGGCAGAGTCAGGAGTCACTAGCCAGATGCAGAGGAAGCAAGATGAGAATGCCATACTGAGAAAAAGTACCAAGCCCCATGGCTCAACATAGAGAAGAATTATGTGATAATTTAAGTGTGAGAGCTAGTTAGTAACAAGCCTGAGCTACCACTGAGCATCTATAATTAATATAAGCCTCTGGGTGATTATTTGGAAGCAGCTGTAGGACAGGAAAGAACAGAGATATTTTAATTAATTTTTATCTTCGTATTATATTATAATAATACAACTCAGAAGACACAGTATTTAATTGGAAATTTGAGCATTATAAATGACATAATAATTTAGAGCAGCATTATCAGTTGCATGATATGAGGAGTTAATAAAATTAAATACTTTGACTTCTTCACCTTTATTACTCCATATACAAGCAAAAAATCCAATTATAGTTATCTTAATCATGTTTACTTCTTTTAAAATTATACGTGAATAAAATATAGTTTATTATTTGTTAACAATTAAATTAGACTTAATGTAAAAATTCGCAAACTATGAAGTTTGAGAGAGATCAGTATACTATCCACCCTGATTTCCATCATTCCTACTGTGGTAGGATGAATGACCTGATAGTTTCATCGAGACTTGTACTATTTGGAGTATATTCTGAACAGAGTAGGTGTGGCCTTGGAAGAAGTGTGTCACTGGGGAGTGGGCTTTGAGGTTTCAGAAGTTCAAGTCAGGCCAGATATCTCTTCTTACTGCCACTGGATCCAGATGTAGAATTCTCAGCTACCTCTCCAGCACCGTGTCTGCCTATATGATGACATTATGGTTCCCATTATGAGGCTAATGGACTAAACTCTTAACTGTAAGACAGCCCCAGTTAAATGTTCTCCTTCATAAGAGTTGCTGTGGTCATAGAGTTTCTTCACAGCAATAGAAACCCTAACTAAGATACCTAAAAACTAATGAGATTAGCTTTGTGTAGTTTTATCTGCATGTGACTTGCAAGTACAGTTGCTAGAAAAGAAATCAAGATTATTTTTCTGTTGTCCACTTCAGAGTGCTTGGACTCCTTCAACAAATAGCAATTGTTAAGAATGCTGGTCTTACAAAACACATCAAGTATTTAACATATTCTAGGTGGTGATTGATTTTTAATGATATTTAATTTTAAGCTGTTAGGAATTTAATTAAAATCAATTGTCCAATAAAATTATTTTGGAATCAACTCTAACATTTGTTTTCATGAAGTAGAAAATCCCTAAAGGAAAGAGCTTCTCGTGAAGATATCAACTTTTATTAACTATTTTAATTGACATGTTAACAACTTTATTTTATATAGAATTATTTGAGGCATAAATATTCACAAAATTGAATTTAATGGAATTTTACCAGCTTTGTTTTTTATTTTTTGGAAGGTTTTTACAGCATCTTCAGTTTCTCGTTTAGTATATATATTATTTGACTTGAGTTCACTGATCTGTGAAGTGTGGGTGTGCATCTGATCCTACGAAGAGATACTTTTCTCATCATGCCTGAGGAGCAATCTGTTCATGTTCAAAATAGCATCTCTTTTATGTGCCCTGTGATTCTAGGTAGGAGACATATGGACTCTATTTCTATGTGTATCTGAGCTTGTACCTCAAATAAAAATAACAGTTTCTTCCTACTGTTTATCATCAAAACAGAGAAAAATAACATTGCGGATCTTGTCATTAAAAGTCCATCTTCTCTTTAAATAGTGCTTTTAATGACATTTAACCTCATGTAATAAATCAAAAGGACATTTCTAAGTTTAACCTTTGGATACTTTTCAGTGTTTTAAATAGTTTCTAAATTGAAATTTTAAAAATGCATGACAGTTTAATACATTTATGTAATTAGAACAATTTAATAATTCTATAACATTTACTTTGAAAAGTTAATAATTTAAAAAATTAAAAGACTCAAATGTTCATGTCTAGTATCATATTTTACTGGGAATTAAAAAAAAAACAGAAAAGCACCAAGCAAAATTGAGCATAAAATACTTCTCATATAAAAACAAAAATTTGGTAGGCTATGGAAACATTCCATGGAATCACTCAAAAGCTGAATATTATTTACAAAATATATGCATTTATCATTTATCAAGTAATGAATGATGATGGCTTATAATTATTTGAGTGGATAGGTCACATAATGTTGTATTATCTATAGGAGAAAAAAAACAAATTTTCTTCATCCTGAAAGTTCAGGTTCTTGTGAAATAGTGTGTTCTGATGTTTTAATGTAACAGAAAAGCCCCCGACTAATTTTTTTTTTCCTGTGAAACACTGTATCTGTCTCAGTGCTTCAGTCTCAAAAGCTTCCTGTGACATTTAAATATCTCCCTGCATCATATACCTGGAATTATTTCTGTGGCCCTTTTGAGGGACCAGGATTTAGACATATCCTCAATTGGCAGACTGACAAGGTAAAAGAGTCTCTAGGTAGATTAATGTACTTTTCAATTAAACATTTACAATAGTCAACTTCCAGCTTCTGCTACAACTCCAAATTCTTGATGGGTTCCCTCACAAACTGGGGTCAAGAGACTCTTGGTATGGGGAATAACTATATTGGAAAGCAACCAGCTTCCCTGTCTTTGGGCTTATTCAACACCACATGGCCCAAACTATCAAATTCTGACGGACAAACTTACAAATTTTGACTCTGCCTTTCAAAATCAGATTCATGACTCTGGATTCCAGGTCACTGCTCTCACTGGAAAACTAACTCTCTCTCTCTCTCTCTCTCTCTCTCTCTCTCTCTCTCTCTCTCTCTCTCTCTCTCTCTCTCTCTCTCTCTGTATGTGTGTTTCTGCTGTCAAGAAAACTTCACTGAGAGCTCAATTCTTACTTTTCCTGGTGTTTTCTTCTTTAAATAATTGGAGATAAAGAATGAATTCCTGCAACCCGAGATGACCTTACCATGACTGCATCAGGTTTTAATGGTCATTTAAAAATCTTCAGATATTTTTGTTTCTGTTTCATTTCCCTATATATTCTTGATAGTGTGTATTTTATCACTACCACTATCATCCATCTAAAATAAAGATATTACCTCTAAAGAATTTATTTAGCACTTTTATTCATCTTTTTACTCACTCATCCGTGCTTTCTCCTTTTATAACTAATCTCAATATAGCCTAACTTCTTGAATTTCAGTTTCTACTTTGACCCTTGTCAGAGGTATGTTTTATCTGGTACTTTATTTACTAGATTTGTGATGTATATTACATACCAATAAGGCCACTTTGTAGTTTGTACCATGACATTTTAGAAGTTTTTTAAATATGATATCCACACAAGGAAACAGTAATTTCCCAGATTTAATGGTTAGTCTGAAAAACAAGTAAAATCTTAAATTCTATAGGTTAAATTCTAGCAAATGTTGTGTGTGACCATGGAAACCATGGTGGACTTTTACCTTCTGCACAGGAGAAGCCTGGGAATGATCACTCCATCTTAATGAGAAGCAAAAAATGCTGAACTGACAAAAAATATCAAGATATCCTTTTATATCTGTAAGAAAGGTAAGACTGCTGACCATAAGAAGAGAAGGACATAAAAGCAATAAGTCATAGCTTGCTAGAATCATGATATGGGAGCAGAATATCCTTTGGGTTTTTGAGACTTCAGTCAAAAGTCAGAGGATGTTATTAGTGTATTTCCTGTTTAGAGAGTATGCTATCTGAAATTGTTCCCATATGTCTAATGCCTACACAACAGTATTTAGCAAAAGTTGAGGTTTCTTCCTAGTTTGGGAAACTGTGTCTTTTAAATGTATATATTTAACTGTAATATTTCTTACTTAATTATAGTTTATTATACATAAATAGCATATGCTTTAAGTAATTTTTGCATGTTTATATATATATATATATATATAAACTTACTTGTTAATACATTGATCTTAAAAGAGAAATCATACTATTTTTAAGCAGAATGGTCTCATGACAATTATTATATTTAGCTCATTGATATGAGAATTGGTAGGACATTAAAGTCAGCTCAAAGACTATTTCAAAAGAAAGCTATTTATAGATACTCTAGTAGATTACCTGTTTAGAGCAAATAAAAAGTCTTAAACTAGAATACTTAAAGTGTTTGTTTTTAAGTCTACGGAAAAAGCCACATCCTTGTCCTGTTCAGAGTGGTGAAATCATTCACATCACAGAAATTCAAACTAAATATTCATCTATAAACACCAAGAATTTTTCTTGCCAATTCACAAGTTTTAAATAGCTTAATGACCACACAAAATAAGAGTTTATATGGAAAGTTATGAATTATTAATTCAAAATTTTCATTGTTCCTTAACATATCATATTTCTCTTTCATGAAAATATTAGTATGGGAATCATGAATACACAAATTTAGGAAGAAAGCATTCCACTATCATGAGTGAGAACATAGAATTTACCCTGAGCAATATACAAATTTTAATGCAAAATGTCCCCTCCCATGTTTCCACAATTAACTGCTGCATATTTGATATTGAGTATCAGCCTTGATTGGGTACTTAGAAGTCCAACAACTGAAAGATACCCATTTCTATTGCAGTCACTATGTAACAAATGATGTGTAGAATAATGTCATGTCACCAAAACAACAAGTGCTGTTAAAAAAAGAAAAAGGTAAAATATTTTCTCTCAAATGAAAAATTATTCAATTATTACTAGATAGTAAAATAAAAGGCTCAAATTTAAACTTTCAAAACATCTTCCAAAAAGTGTAGTAAAAATTAACACGATGGCTTATCTTCAAATTGTCCCTCATAGGTAGCATATTTAAATAGTTCAACAATTTTTGTTTGAAAATAAAGGATGAGAAAGATTTGCCATTTCTGCTTTCCTTATTTCTCTCTGCTTTCTACTGCACTGCCTTCCAAATCATCAGACACTCCATCATCAAACTTAACTTCAGCAAGTTTCCCTGCACCCACCAGGTAGGTGAAGTGAACAGGAAACTGTTCCCTCTTGTCTGAAGAAGCTTACAAGTGGGTAGGTTGGACTCAAGTTCTGACATGGTGGAAGGAACACCACCACAGGAGCAATGGCCACGCCACTGCAGACAACGACATCCCTGTCCAGGAATTTCTCCAGACCACAAATGAAAGAGAAGCCAAGGGCGGATTCTATCTGCAGAACAGTTGTTAAGGAGACCAAGGGAAAGCAAGGGAGACACAAAGAAGGACAGAGGGAGAACTTGGAAGTTTCCAATCCCTTTAACCATAAGGAATATTAATGACATGACATAACTTATAAAGAATAATATAAAACCTCCCATCAGGAGAATTTAGCTGTCAGAATGTTATTCATATTCTCTGGTTGTTGTTACAGTTATTACTATTCAACATGAACACCAGATATTAGAATTGTAGCTGACTTTTCTTACATATTAAGAATTATCATAGTTTTATTTCAAAAAATTAGGCATTATACTGCAGCATGCTCTTGTTTGCATATCAACAATATGATCAATGAGTTAGCTGTAAGAAGAGAGCAGAAAATAACATTTAAGAGAAGTAAATAATTAGTCTCATAAAAGATATTTTCCAATGATACACCAAGATGCAAGACTACATCTATTGATGCATGGTTCTGTCTAAATTCAGCATTACTTTGATGAAAACCTAAAACATAAATTCTTTGAGTGTACAACATCATACAGTCTCCAAATATTCAGTAAATACTGTCTTTTGACTTTTCAGAGACTATTCTTACATAGCATCATTGTTATTATTTGATGTTCTGTTTATTGGAATTGTGAGTGATACAGGAATGGCTCTGTAGTAGACACATGTAAATATTATTATGATGTAATCCACAGCACACCTCCAACTAACTTAAAAAGCTCATCTCCTAAAGGCAGTATATACTTACACTGAACACTTCTCTTACTCCCAGATATCAGCAATGTTTATATTTTGTAAAAAATATTCTCTACTGATTTTATGTATAGGAAAGAACAGTTCCATTGATATTCATTCAGAATTGAACACTGATAGCATCTGTATTGTATAAAGTTATTAGTTCTTTTTATATTTTTCCTTTTATTTTAGTACTATCAAGTGCCCTTGGGAAGGAAAATTATATGCCAGGTTCTCAAAATGTTTTGACTCATTTAATAAATAACATAAATGGCTATCACATATCTGCAATTTTACTAAGAAGGATTTAATATTTGAAGTGCACTGTTATCAAGCTATGTATTACATGCATGCATTTGCAGGCCAGGCTGTGCAGTACTACACAGTTAAGTAATGAGGTAAGTATCCTGCAATTTTCAACAGAAAAAGCTCTGTAATTGAGCTGTTTTGTCAATGTCAGACATTTTCTAATTTTATTACATAATGTCTGTGGGAAAAAGACTATATGCATTTACTATGTACCTTGGTTTTATAAGATAAAACAGGACAGGATGGTATTACTCTCTATTCCAAAGACAGGGTAATCTTGAGCAAATGGATCTTGATTTAACAAAATGAACTCAAATTTTGTATGTGTTCTTAAACAACACTATGCATCCTCCTGTCAGATCATTTTTAGAGAAAGAAAAGAAATAAAATAGTATCCTGCTTTTATTCTGAAAGAAATGAATACAATGTGCAAATTAAGAGCTAACCTAAAAGCTAATAATTAAATAATCTTAAGTATAAATCCCAGCACAGGAGGTCAAAGCCATGTTCATTTTGTGTTTTGCATTTTGAAAACTAAATGACTTACATTAAACCATTAAAAAGGAAGCATTTTGCTGACAGCATTGTGGATAGACAATTTCACAGGTTAATAATTATCAAAATTATTTCATATATTGTGATTTCAATTGTGTCTAGAATTGTTTTTCATGTGTATTCATTTAAGATCTTTGTGTTGGTAAAACTATTTAATTTTGAAGGTAAATAATAGTCTTTTAATTCCAATTTCCAATTGTTTTTTGTTGATCTATAGAAAAAGTCATTGATTTCCTTGTATCAACCTTATATTTATAGCCAGGTATTTAAATGAGTAAATTTTGTTTAAATGTCTTCAATTCTATGCTACATAGGAGCTATCTATTCCTCTGTGGCTTTAGGTTTGACTCTGCTTTCTGTGATATTAAGTTATTTATCTAATTACTAACATGTTATCATATTTTCTGTGACTATAATACATCAAAGCTATATAATCAATTTTCTGTTTATTTTCAGGACTGTAACTATGACTCTAAGTTCTTATTTTTATCTCTAAACCAGAAAATCAGATTAATAATATTAGTATATTATTTTATTAGGGATGTATTTGAAATTATATGAAATTAATTAGTAAATTTGGAAATAGAGGTCATGTTAAGTAAAACTGGTGTTTATCAATGGGAATGGATCATTGATAACATTTTGTATACTATTAAAGTTATTTATAATTGTACTTCATATTTTCTGTTTTAGTATTGTTAAATACCTTTGATAAAGTATCTTTAAATACAAAAGCATCAAAAATTGTTAGCACACACATTTGTTCAAATATTGAATCAGTTCATAGATAACATACCATCCTACCACAAATATGTTGCCTTATTAATAGGATTTAAACTTTGTAGCTATGAACGTGGTGTATTCATTTATTCAGTCTTCCAATCTGTGTGGCCTTAGAATTTCAGCATTTCTTTCTTGATCTTCCAGATAAACATTTACAAATACAAATTTCACTTTCTTACTAAATCAAGAGGCAATTTGAATTTAAAATTTCAATTCTGTTTTCAGTTTTAATATCTAAACACTTTCTAGTTATAGCCTATAGGGAAATGGTTTACTTATTTTTTATGTTTATTTTTATGCTTATTTGCTGCAATATCACAACCTTGTGAGAAATCAGTAATTATTTCAAGGTCTTTTATGCTGATTCTTTGTATGATTGTACAGAGCTAATTGTTATCTTTTAACACAACTCTATTTCTTCATTACTAATATGTGAATGTTTTATTTTCTCTTCATGTGCTGTTATGAGTTGAGTGTTCAGGAATATAATAAAAATGAGTAATGAAAAATTACATGCTTTGTTTGTCATCATTTTAGAGAGAAAATATCTGAGTATTAACTTTAAGATGTTTGCTGTAAGTATTTTTTTTCTTCTTTTCACTCTTTCATTTTTCTCTCCTTTTTTATATTTTGTTTTAAAAGTTAAGGACATTTCTCTCTTTTCTTATTTTGGTAAGAGTATTCAGAACAAATTAATGACTTGCAGGATGTTTACCCACCAACCCCACAGTTCCCCAGAGTTTTCTTGAGTGCGAGCAGCAGGAAATATTAGATAGAAGGATTTAGACTGTGGAGATAAACAGATAGAAAATAAAGGATCACCTCGAGAGGGCCTGGAACCTTTTCCAACAGGCCCCTACTGTCTCTGCCCCAGGGTTTTTATAGAGACGCCAAGGGGTGGAGCAAAAGACCTCCCCCCAGCACAGCCAAGTGCAGACTATCTCAGACACCTGCACTCAGTACCTTGGTCCTAATCATCCTCTCTATGAGGATCTGCTGGGTAAAGCCACGGGGAACCTGAAAACGGGCTCCCACAATGACCACTCTTTCCAAAGTAATTATGCATATAAGTATAATCCTATGATTTTTATTTTTAGATGGATAATGTTGAGATCCAGATCCATTGATTTATTTTTAAAATTTGAAAATGATTTGATGTGGGACAACTTTCTGTATGCTGTGAATATGTCTTGTTACCATTGGCTAATAAATAAAGCTGCTTTGGCCTATGGCAAGGCAGGACAGAGCTAGGTGGGAAATCCAAGCAGAGATACTGGAGAAGAAGAGTAGAGTCAGGGCAGACCCCATCTAGCTGGCCAAGGAGCAAGATGCCAGCAGATTGTAATGCCATGGCCATATGGCAAAATATACATTAAAAGAAAGGGTTAATTTAAGATGTCAGAGCTAGCTAGATAACAATAAATCTGAGCCATAGACAAAACAGTGTGTAACGAATATTGAGCCTCTGAATGATTATTCTATAAAAATGGCTGCTGCCAGCGTGGGACCAGGCAGGACAGAGAAACTTCAGTTTATATATGGCACCCATCATCAGGCATTGATCTACATAGACCTGAGAAATGGAGCTGCACTGGGCTTCCTAGTCTCACAGTTTCATGCCAGCAGCAGCACAGAGATGCATCTCCTGAGAGCTGCAAGATGTAGCTGGCTGCCAGCTGCCATGAGCTAAGCAGTATGGTGGGCTCCTGCTGTCTCTCCCATAGGCAGCCATGCAAAAAGGTTTCTCCTAGCCCTTGCCTGCAGGCTTAAGATGGCAACACAAGCTCCAATAGCATGCTCCATGGCAAATTTAAGGCTTTTGCTCGGACAGAGAAAAGGATGGAAGGTACACAATAAAACAGATTCAGATCGAAAAAAATTCTCTAAATTGGTTACAGTGTGTTTATAAATATACAAAGGCTTGGGAAAGAAAAGAAAAAGGATAGAGCAAGTCCTTAAAATAGAAATAGAGTAATAAAAATGCCTTTGTAAAGATAAAAAATACACAGAGAGTCTGGATACAGTATACTATTATGTTGTCTGTGGGACTTTTAACTGCAAAGAGGCATTTGATTGTAGAGGCTGCTAAGCCATATATGTCTTAAAGATATCTTGACTTCAAAATTTGGGTCTAAGGATATGTTGCTTTGGAAAAGAGGTTCTGATTTTGTTTCCATGGAAAATGAAAAGCTGTGGATTTCTTTTAAGTTGACATGGTTCCATCAAGAAAGACCCTCTGAGGGGTCTCCAATGAGATCTATGGCCCAGATAATCCAACATCCAGAACAGCTTCATTGCAACTGGCTGAGATGATGCAGCCTCACAGACTACTATTGTCAAGACTTGACCATAATTCTAAATTTTCTCAGGATCCCCATAAGATTGCCACCACCCTCAATCAGCAGTATAAAAAGTTACACTCAAATTCCCAAAATACTGTTTATAAATGTTTGTTTTTATTTGATTATAGATAGTTAATATTCATAGTAAATCTCTTTCTAAAGAAAAAAGAGGGATATTATGATATAGAAATGATAAAAAAGGCAGATTATTTAATTTACTTTAATCCAAAAGGAACTGTTAATCCCAAAATATTTTACATTGGTATGGATTTTGATTTACTGATACAAATTTAAGGTCAATTTTGTTATACTGTACGTATATTTCTACTCTTGTTTAAGGTATTATGTTTGTGCAACTCATTTAAAATTGTAATGTATAATTAAAAAATACAGATTAATAATTTGATAATCTATGATTATCAAAGTTATAGTCATGTTAGTTAAGTTTTTAGGTATACAAAGATATATTTTAATTTTATATATATATGATAGGTAATCTTCAAACACTTCAAAGACCTACAGAATATAGCATTTAAAATGGTTTAATAACTTAGACTTTTCTGGACAATGAGACATGTCTGCTCTTGAAAGCACTAATTACTTCAAAGAGGATGATGAGCATTGAAGAAACATGTTACGCAGTTTTCTTATACTATGGAAAAAGCTAGCCTTTTGAGCAAGAAATTACTCTTGCCTATACTGCTCGACAGTATGTTGTATAAACTGCACATGTAGAACCCATAGGAAAGTGACCACTGAACTTTTCTAAATCAAGGCAGGATGGTCCTTCAGGTTCCTGCTTTGCAGGAGAAAATGGCAGACATTCTGCAGGACACAAAGAAAAGTAACTGATGAATTTTGCTGTTAGACAGAATAGTCCTTCAAATTTTCTGCTTCACTGAAAAGTATGTCAGAGACTCTAGGCCTATAGGCTGAAGATAGATGCCCCAACATTACAGAGAAATTTTAGGAGACTGTCCAGGCAGCCAGATGTCTCTATCCTTTCTAGAATTTGGGAAATTGCTTATAATGCACTTCCTGTTTACTTAGGTAATATTATACCATTCTGTGGTCACTAGTGGAATTGAAGACTAGATAGTTATAATTGTAGTTTTCCTTGATTATGATAAAAGGTAGATTAGATATGAAACTTTAGACTCACAAATATAGAACAGATGATAGAGTATTTTCTTTAATTTTGCCAAATATAAATAGAGTAGATATTATAACTGTAATTCTTGCTTGATAACTTTGTTGTATATAATTTTACTATGTTAAAATTGCAACCTTCCTTCTTGATTAGATAGAAAAGGAGAAGTGCTGTGAGGTAGTTTTTCTGTATACTGTGAATATGTGTTGCTACTATTGGTAAATAAAGAATCTATTGTGGCCTATGGCAATACAGGTTACAGCCAGGTGAGAAAACCAAGCAAAGATACAGGGAGAAGAAAGGCGGAGTCAGGCAGATGCCATTCAGCTACCCAAGGAACAAGATGACAGTAGACCGGTAGTGCCAATATAGGTTGATAGAAAGGGGTTAATTTAAGATGTAAGAGCTAGCTAGCAATAATCCTGAGTCATAGATCAATGATTTCGCAATTAATATTGAGCCTCTGAATGATTATTTTAAAAGTGGCTGCAGGACTTTGGGACCAGAGCAGAAGAGACACAAGTGTCTGGCTACAATGTTTTGTGTATTTGAAATGGATCCTAGTTAATCATTCTGTTAAATAATTTTTCTATGTTGTCATATATAGTTATACAATTTGCTACAATTCGTGAAATTTTTCTAGACGATTTCATCTTTAGGATATATATATATAGTTGTGTGCGTGTGTGAAATTTTTCTCTAAACCATAATTTTGCTATAATTTGTAAATTTTGGCTGGGCGATGGTGGCGCACGCCTTTAATCTGAGCTTTTGGCTATTTTTATGTTCATTCTCCTAAATTTAATAATATTTTTCAATATTTTTATTGACAGTTCTCTAATTCATGTGTTGTTTAGAAGTGTCTTTAACATAACAGAAATTTTGGTATTTTTCCGATAAAATTTTATTATTAATTTCTAACTAATTATTGGTATTTGAGATAATACATTATATGTTTCATATTATTTTTAGTTTTTAAACTTTTATGTGGCTTAGACTGTGAGTTTTCTTGGTGAAATTTCCATTTGATCTTAGAAAAGTGTGCATGCTTCTGGTGGAAAATAATCCAATAATATACCAGTTAGATTCAGTTTGCTTACAGCACTACTTATTACAACTATATCTTTATGTTCATAGGTCTTTCCTCTGAGGATGATGGAAATCTTCAGTTCAGTCATGCCTCACCTGTAGTCTCATCGTGTGTTATCTCACCAGTTTAGTGCTGGTTGACATTTAAATATTAGGAATTGGGTGTTTGAAGATTTTCTTCTCAGGCATGTAGGATTAATTCTTGTATATTATTATATTTTGTTCAGTTTGAAGAGTTTTTTGATTATATGTTGCAAAGTTACATCAGCTCTTTTTTAGTGATTGTTAAAATAATTTATGTTTACTCATCTATGTATTTTAATCTGTTAAGATCTTTTCTGAAGATTATAAGATAGTTGATGATAAGATGTAACTCTCTGTTAGTATTTTATTCTAACTAATGAGTGTTAAAGAAAAATAATTCATTGCAAAATTATGTATTAGTTACGTTGTAGAATGCTGAGTTCTCCAAAATCATTTCAAAGGGTTTTTAGGTTCATTTGGGTTGCTGTGACAAAACAACCTAATGAAAAAAATTTAGGGGATAAAGTATTTAACCCAGTGTTACAGGTTCAGTTTTGAATGGATGACACGGAGAAAGAAGACCCAGACAGCTTTCCCACATTGTATCCCTATTCACAGTGCAAAGAGGAGTGAACTGGTCCATGCCTGCTTGGGCAAAGCCTGCCTTCTTCACTCATGCACAGGGCAACCCAACTCCTCACAGGGAATGATGCCAGCCCCAGTGAGCGTGTCCTCCTGTCTCAATGGGTGTAATCAAGATAATGTCCTACCGCACGCTCACAAGCTAACCTAGGACAGACGTACCCTCAGTGAGACTTTCCAATGTGATTCTAATTGTGTCAATTTGACAAATAGAACTATCACTGAGGAGAACATCCCAGAATGACTTTTTAACATTCTTGGAGTTAGATGACCATGCACATCATATATTTTCCTTGTTGTACCTGAAACTATGAGAAGCAACTTAAGAATAAAAGGGGTTATTTGAGTACACAGTTCAAGACAAATACAGGCCATCATTGTAGGTAAACTATGACAGTAGGAACCTGAGTCAACTGTTCATATTGCAAACATAGCCAGTAAGCAAAGAGGTAAATATTGGCATTCAACTCACTTTTTTTTCTTTTTTGTCCGTTCAGAAATAAAATCCATTTGAATGTGCCACCTATATTCAGGTTGGACCTTCCATGCTCAGTTAAGCCTCTCTTAAAACATCTCCACAGACAAACAGAAAGATGCTTCTGTAGATGTAATTCTAAATGGTCTTATTAAATAAGAAACACAGAGTCAAATAAAGAGTTAAAAGCCCAGAGATAAGAGCAGTAGCCAAGAGCTAAGACCACCTTATCTTACCACTCGCTGCCATCCTTCCCCTGAGAGAGAGACCTTTTTCCTATGTCCTGTCTTTTTATTGCCTTTCTGTTCTGCCTTCTCATTGGTTCTAAACCCAACCACATGACTTCCTCATCACTGCCTGTCTGTACAGACCTTCAGGTTTCTATGGTTGGTACTGGGATTAAAGGCATGGGTCACCATGCTGGTTGTGTCCTTGAACACACAGAGACTTTGCCTGCCATGTGATCGGATTAAGGGCGTGTGCTACCACTACCAGACTTCTGCTTAATGGCTTGCTCTTAGCTCTGATGCCCAGGCAACTTTATTTATTAACATACAAATAAAATCACATTTCAGCACAAATAAAATATCACCATATGGTTCCATGATTCTAACTCCCCTACCAAGTTGACAATGATGAATAATCACTACATAATATAAATTATAATGAGATGATAAAGGTGCTATGGGATGCCCTGCATGCTGTGAATAGATGTTGCTATGATTGATTGATAAATAGAATGCTGATTGGCCAGTAGCCAGGCAGGAAGGATAGTGTAGGCGGGACAAGGAGAGAGGAGAATTCTGGGAGGTGAAAGGCTGAGGCAGAAAGACACTGCCAGCTGCCACAAGGGGAAGCATGTTGTAAGACACCAGTAAGCCACGAGCCACGTTGCAAGGTATAGATTTATAGAAATGGGTTAATTTAAGATATAAGAACTGATAGCAAGCAGCCTGCCACGGCCATACAGTTTATAAGTAATATAAGCGTCTGTGTGTTTATTTGAGTCTGAGTAGCTGCTGCCCGGGCGGGACTGGAGGTACCTTCAGCCACATAAAGGCACCCTGAAATGTACCAAAAACTAAGTTGAGAGATCTCAATCAGGTATTCTTGTGGAAATCAGTGTAAAACAATAGAATTAAGAAAAGAGCTAAAATAGGGAAGAAAATAATTTTATATTTACACTTTTGAGTAGAGATTAGTTGGTTATGTTTCAAGAAAAGAATCAATTTCTCATATAGAAATACAGAATGAATGTATTTTGCTCTATCTATTCTCATTTTTTAAAATAGTATGTTATTCTTACTATGACAGAGTCTTAGGTAAAAGAGTTTGATAGAGACTTTATGTGTGACTATAGGTTAATTAGAAGCTTAAAATTGAGAAGTTTCTGTTATATGGGTTTAACAATAGGAAAGAATACTTTTATTGGCCTAGAAAAGTATTTAGTGTTCATTAGTTTTTTGTTTGTTTGTTTTTATACAAAAAAAGAGCAAATGTTTCTGACAAAAAAATAAAGAGTCAAAAAGTAAAAGTTAGGGTTTATATTGCTTTAATGAAATATCATGACCAAAAAGCAAGCTGGGGATGAAAGGGTTTATTCAGTTTACACTTCCACATTGTATTCCATTCTGAAGGGAGTCAGGACATGAACTCAAACAGGGCAGGTACCTGGAGGTAGGAGCTCATACAGAGATCATGTAAGGATGCTGCTTACAGGCTTGCTTACCCTAGTTTGCTCTGCCTGCTCTCCTGTAGAACCCAGGAACCTGAGTCCAAGAATGTCACCAACCACCATGGGCTGGGCCATCCCCATCAATCACTAATTGAGAAAATGCCTTACAGCTGGATCTCATGGAGGCATTTCCTCACCTGAGTCTCCTTCCTCTCTGATGACTCTAGCTTGCATCAAGTTGACACACAAAACCAGCCAGTTCAAACAGTAACAATGGCATTTTCAGGGAATAAAAGGAATGTGTCCATAGGAAAAGCAGCTATAGGAATCTGTGTTACCACAGGGAAATTCTCTGTGGATGTCACTAAATTCTAAATGTGTATTATAAATTAGGCACTATGTTTCACATTTAATTATTTTTCATTGCTGAAGAATATCCAGTAAAATTGTGCTTCCTTCCAATATTCCATAGCTTATGACTAGAAAAGTGGGTGGAGATAGAAAGGAAATATGAACCAGAACAATATTAAGAGACGAAGTAGCACAAATAATTATCAGAAATTTGGAGTCATGATTAAGACAGTACTTATAAGCGTTTGTCACTGAGGAGAACAGAACTTTTCAAGTAGAGCAGAAACTCCTTCGTACCAGTTCTAGGAATGTCCTTCATGTCCCACAACTGCCAAGAGAGTTCTGCTTCCTGTTTTTTGTTATCGCTCAAGAGACTACCTCTAACTAAATGATAAGAAACTGTGCTCTTTTGTTTTTTTCAAAACCCACCCAGTCCATGTATACATACAAACCTGTATGTGCATAGGTATAGGTCACTCTAGTGGCACAGGGAGGTGGCCACATCACTAAAGAAAAATGGTTGTCCAACCTCCAGTAGCCATCAGTTTTCAATAGTACCTCAGCTACTGGTGAGATATCCTGAGAAGACTCACACAACTATTCTGGTATTTTGATTTTGTCCTAGTTAAGGTTTTTATTGCTCTGAAGAGACACTATGACCATGGCAACTCTTATAAAAGAAATATTTAATGAGTCCGTGTCTGACAGTTTCAGAGGTTTAGTCCATTATCATCATGGCAGGACATTGTGGCATGCAGGCAGACATGATGTTGGAAAAGGAGCTGAGGGTTATATATCTAGGTCCAGAGGCAACAGGAAGTGAACTGTGACACTTGGCTTACCTTGAGCATAGGAGACCTCAAAATACACTCACACATTATCACACTTCCTCCAATAAGGCCATACATACTCCAACAAAGCCACACCTCCTATTGGTGCCACTCCCTAGGAGGCCATTTTCTTTTAAAAGCTCACATTACACTCCAGGCCCCTATAGGGTTTTAGCAATATCATAATGCAAAAAAGAAAAAAAATGCATCTAGTTTAATTCCAAAAGTCCTCACATTCTATAACATTCTAAAACTTATTTAAAATTCTAAAGTTTGAGGTCTCTTCTAAGATTCATGCAATATCTTAACTGTAATTCTCTGTAAAATCAAAATTAAAAAAAAACATATCACATACTTCCAACATAAATTGGTCCAGGATATACATAAGGAAGCATGGTGAGGAAATATTGGACCAAAGCAAGACCAAAAACCAGCTGAGTAAATTCTCTAAATCTGATGTCAAAAACTCTTCAGATCTCCAACCCTTTCATTCATGTTGACTGGAACACATTTCTTTCTCTTGGGCTGCTTCTACTTCATGTTAGCAGCTCTCCTCAACAGATATCCCACGGCTCTGGAATCTCCAACATCTTGGGGTCTCTAAAGTAATCCAAAATTCAGCTTCATGAAATTACCTCTCTATGTCTCCATTTGGTGACATCCATGACACACACCTGGTTTCAGTGTCTTTCCTTAGTTGTGAAGGAAGATTTCATAACCTCTTCCTCATTCCTTGACTTTAAAACCAGAACCATGTGGCCAATAAAGCCAAATCCAACTGCCTGCTATGGATAGAACATGGCTGCCCTGTTCAATTACATCTTCACAAACTTTCTATTTTTGGTGGTTACCTTCACTGTCCAAGCATGGCTGACCTGGAACTTGCTCAATATACCATGCTGGCCTCATACTCAGAGATTTGCCAGCCTCTGCCTCCAGAGTGCTGGAATTAAATTGTGTATGACCACACCTTTTCACAAGTTGGAAGATTAGCTGGGTGGGATCTTGCCCTGAGGTCACCCACAACCTTTTTTTCCATTTCTTAATCTGTTCATCTCCTTGAACACAGGATTTAGGTGTATTCTATTTTCTGCTGACTCTTTTCTCAATCTGTACATTTTGTGCTTTTACTTGCTCAGCTTGCTCTTATCTTCATTAGAGTTAACACTAATAACCACATGACAAGGTCTATCCTAGGCTGTTTTGAGATTTCCTCTGCCAACGGAATTAATCCAAACATTTCCCTTTAGCCTCAGGCAACGTTTTCGGACAAGGGCAAAAAGCAGGCCCATTGTTTACCAAAATATGACAAAAATGATCTCTATGCAACATGTTAGCTTTCTCCGCTGAAACCTCTTGAGTCAGGCCCCCACAGTTCAAATTACCCTCAGTACCCTTGTCTTCCATGTTCCTACTAGGATGACCTATTAAACCCCAGTTAAAGCATCCAACTCCCTTTGTAATTCCTAGTCCCAAAGTCCATATTCCTTGAAAACAAAAACAGCCTATCACAGAAGTACCTCCACTGTTGGAACCAACTTCTGTCTTAGTTAGGGTTTCTCTTGTTGTGAAGAGACACCATAGACACAACAAATCTTATATATTTAATTGGGGCTGTGTCTTACTGTTTCTGAGATGTGCTACATTATCATCATGGTGAGACATGATGGCTTGCAGGCAGACACAGTGTTGGAAAAAAGAGCTTTGGGTTCTATATCTTGATCCATAGGCAATAGGAAGTGAACTTTGACAGTGGCTGTAGCTTGAGCATGTATGAAGCCTCAAAGGCCACCTCCACAGCCACACAGTTACTCCAACAAATTCACAACTCTTAATAGTATGATTCACTATGGGGGCCAATTTCTTTCAAACCACACAGGTTCGTTTGATTTTGTGCCTGTCTTGTATGTCTGCCATCAATATTTTTAAAAGCCCCCAGAGAAGTAGTTGAATGGTATTGTTGTCTAATTTCCTGAGAAAGTACTCTGAGCTACTACAAATGGTTCTGTAATAAACTTTAATACTTTCACTTTGGTTGTGAATTTCATTCTTAAAAATCACTGGACAAGTCCCTGAAAGCCACTAGTTTGGGTGGCTTTGTTGGCTGTCTCATTTTCTGGATACTAGGTCATCAAGCCAACAAAAACTCTGCCCTTCTCAAAAATACCCCACAATGCCTGTATCCTCAACTAAGTAAAAAAAAGACTCACTGTGTTTACACAAAATAGTAAGGATGAATTGAGTATTTACGTTCAGCAACTCAGAAAGTAGAGGCAGGGAGAATACTTCAGTACAGAAAACTAAGTTGGGACCCTGTAATAACAAAAAGCATAAAGGATAAAGACTGTGAAATGGTAATTTTGATTTCATATATATTTTGGGTTAATAATCATAGTATCATAGACTGAAAAATTAAAATGAAAATGAATTTATTTGTAGCAGTTCAGGAGGCAGGAAAGGCAAGGACTGAGAGGCTGGCACCTAGTGAGCATTTTCTTATTGTACTATAACAAAGTAGACGTGCCACAGGGGTGGAAAGAAATTTCATTGAAGACTAAAGACCTTTCCTAAGTCAAACTGATCTTGAGCTTGAGGTCTGTTTCGGAATAGAATATTTGTTTAATTATGTAAAGATGAGTTGCATTTGTTTGTGTTGCAGAATAATTGTTTAACTATGTAAAGATATGTTGCTTTTGTTTATGCTGCATTTGTTTAATTATATAAAGATGTGTTGCTGTTTTACCTTGGCTGCCTAAGGGACCATATTGGTCTAATAAAAAGCTGAATGGCCAATAGCTAGGCAGAGGAGGGATAGACAGGGCTGGTGGGCAGAGAGAATAAAGGAATCAGATAGACAGATACAGAGGAAGAAGGAAAGCAGGACAGGCAGTGTGTAGATGAGGGAACAGTCCTCAGTGCAGCACACAGATTAATAGAAATGGGTTAATTTAATTTTGAAAAGCTGGCTAGAAATAAGCCTAAGTTAAGGCCAAACATTCATAATTAATAATAAGTGTCCACGTCATGATTTGGGGGCTGGCTGTCCAAGAAAGCCTGCTACAGAGGTCATTATAGAATGTGTGTCCCAATAGGTTACATCTCCTACAATTAGTAAAATGGACACTAAACTTTCAGTACAAACATTTTATTTCATATCTAAAGCAGAACAGTAATTAAATGAAAGTATGCTCATGAATTCAAGAAAAAGTTAATAATGACTGTAAGTGTAGTTCACAGTCAGAAAACCAGGAGGCAATGATTTTTAATATGATTTGAGAAAGTGCAGTTATTGAATTATAACAGAAGAAATTATAGTCAAGAAATTGAGAATAATATAGAATTTAGTTCAAAATATGTTATAAAATATTAAATCTGAGTTTACTTGGAATATGTATACAAAAAACATATATGTCACCCAATGGGGACTTCCAATCAAGGACAAATAAAATTTCTGAACTTACACCTTTTTTTAAATTTTCTTTCTTTTATAAACTTTTTTATTTATTTATCTATTTATTTTGCATCCAGGCCACTGTTCCCTCTCCTTCCTCTCCTCCAAGTCCATCCACACAAACCCCTCTATGTTCTTGCCCTCTAATCCACTCCTCCATCTCTGTTTAGAAAAGGACAGGTCTCCCAAGAGTATTAACAAGACATGCCATATCAAGTTGCAGTAAGACTAAGCACCTTCCCATGTATTGAGTCTGAGAAAGACAACCCAGCATGGGGAGTACAAGGTCTCAAACCTGCAAAAGAGTCAGAGACAGCTGCTGTTCCCACTGTTAGGAGTCCCACAAGAGGACCAAGTTATGTAACCATAACATATATGCAGAGTGCCTAGGTCAGTCCCATGCAAGCTTCCTCGTTGTCAGTTAAGTCTTTGTGAACTCCTATGAGCCCAGGTTAGGTAATTAAATAAGTTTTCTTGTGGTGTCCTTGACCCCTTTGGCTCTTACAATCCTTTCTCCCCTTCTTCAGGATTCTCTGAACTTCACCTAATGTTTTGTTGTGTGCCTGCACCTTTTCCCACAAATTGCTGAATGAAGCCACCTCCCTGATGAAAATTATGCTAGGCACGAATCTGATCATAGGAGATGGTTGGTCCAGGCTACATATCTACTATGACTTGGAGTCTTAGATGGGGTCCTCTTTTTAGATTCCTGTGAGATTCCCTTGTACCATATTTTTACCTGACCCTGAAATGCCCTTCCTTTCCAGTAGTCTTTTTCAATACTGCCCCCCTCAGTCCCTACCCCAACTTGATTGCTCATGTTCCCATCCCTACTTACCCTCAGTATACTCATGAAATCTCTTCTATTTCCCCTTCCTAGGGAGATTTAGATGTTTCTCAATGAAACCTTCTTGTTACCTAGTCTCTCTTGGTCTGTGTGTTGTATTATACTTATCCTTCATTTTATAGCTAATGTCCACTTATGAGTGAGTACATATAATATCTAGGTTGTCTCATACAGGACAATTTTTTTTAGTTCCATCCATTTGCCTTCAAATTTCCTGGCATCTATGTTTTAAAAATCTGAATGATACTTCATTGTCTAAATGTACCATATTTTCTTCATTCATTCCTCAGTTGAGGGACATCTAGGTTATTTCCCTCATATATACAAATGACAAACAGGTTGAGAAAAAAGCAAAAAACCAACACCCTTTGCAATAGCCTTAAATAATATGAAATATCTTAGTGTAACTCTAACCAAGCAAATGAAAGACCTGTATGACAAGAACTTTGAGTCTTTGAAGAACAAAATTGAAGAAGATATCAGAGGATGGAAAGATCTCCAATGCTCATGTATTAGCAGGATTAACATAGTATAAATGGTAATCTAAACAAAAGCAATCTACAGATTCAATGCAACCCCAATAAAATCACAATGCAATTATTTATAGACTTTGAAAGAACAAAACTCAACTTCATATGGAAAAACAAAAACTCAGGGTGTCTAAAACAATCTTATACAATAAAAGAATTTCTAGAGTTATAACAATCTTTAATCTTTTATGAATGAAATAATGAGTAGTTTAAAAGCGGTTTCTAATTGTGAGATTGAAGAAGTAAAGGAAGTAGGATTATACAAGATTGGAAATAAAAATGCTGATAAACCTGTGGCTAATAGTAGGCTGAAAGAGAAATGTGATATAGTTTTTATTTTTTATTAAAAGATTTTCCATTCATTTTACATACCAACCACAGATTCCCCTGTCCTCCCTCCTCCCACCCCTCAGCATTCTCTCCAACCCACCCCCCATTCCCACTTCCTCCAAGGCAAGGTCTCCCATGGGGAATCAGCAGAGCCTGGTGCATTCAGTTGAGGTGGGTCCAAGCCCCTTCTCGCTGCACCAAAGATGTGCAAAGTGTCTTACCATAGGCACTAGGCTCCAGAAAGCCAGCTCATGCACTAGGGACAGGTCCAGATCCCACTTCCCGGGGGCCCCCTAAACAGTTCAAGCTAAACAACTGTCTCATTTATCCAGATGGTCTAGTCCAGTACCATGGGGGCTCCTCAGCTATTGGTCCATAGTTCGTGTTTCCACTAGTTTGGTTAGTTGTCTCTGTACTTTTTCCATTCATGGTCTCGATATCTCTTGCTCATAGAATCCCTCCTTTCTCTGATCGATTGGACTCCTGGAACTCTGCCTGGGACCCAGCCAAGGATTTCTTCATCTGCTTCCTTCAGTCACTAGACAATGGTTCTATGATGACAGTTAGGGTACTCAGCTATCTGATTACCAGAGTAGGCTAGCTCAGGCACCCTCTCTGCTATTGCCAGTAGTCTATTTTTGGAGTCATTCTTGTGGATTCCTGGGAACCTCGCTAACACTGTGCTTCTCCCTATTCCCATGGTGTCTTCATTTATCATGGTATCTCTTTCCTTGCTCTCCCACTCTGTTCCCGTTCCAGTTTGAACCTCCTAATTTTTTACAAAGAAGCCAAAACTGTACAATGGAAAAAAGAAAGCATCTTCAACAAATGGTGCTGGCATAACTTGATGTCAACATGTAGAAGAATGCAAATAGATCCATATCTGCCATCATGCACAAAACTTAAGTCCAAGTGGATCAAAGACCTCAACATAAATCCAGTTACTCTGAACCTGATAGAAAAGAAAGTAGGAAGTAGTCTTGAATGCATTGGCACCAGAGATCACTTCCTAAATATACACACGTAGCACAGACACTGAGAGCAACAATTAATAAATGGGACCTCTTGAAACTGAGAAACTTTTGTATGGCAAAGGACACAGTCACTAAGACAAAATGACAGCCTACAGCATGGGAAAAGATCTTCACCAACCCCACATCTGACAGAGGGCTGATCTCCAAACTATATAAAGAACTCAAGAAACTAGACATTAAACTATCTAACAGTCCAATTAAAAAATGGGCTATAGAACTAAACAGAGATTTCTCAAAAGAAGAATCTCAAATTCCTGAAAGACACTTAAGGAATTGCTCAACATCCTTAGTCATCAGGGATACCATCTTATACCTGTCAGAATTACTAAGATCAAAAACACTGAAGACAGCTTATGTTGGAGAGGATGTGCAGCAAGGGGAACACTCCTCCACTGTTGGTGGGAATACAAACTTGTACAACCACTTTGGCAATCAATATGGCAGTTTCTCAGAAAATTGGGACTTAATCTTCCTCAAGACCCAGCTATATCACTCTTGGGCATATACCCAAGGACACATGCTCAACTATTTTCATAGCCACATTATTTGTAATAGCCAGAACTTGAAAACAACCTAGATGCCCCTCAACTGAAGAATGGATAAATAAAATGTGGTATATATACACAATGGAGTACTACTTAGCAGAGAGAAAAACAATGACATCATGAGATTTGCAGGCAAATGGATGAAACTAGAAAATATCATCCTGAGTGAGGTAACCCAGACTCAGAAGGACAAACATGGTATGCATTCACTCATACTAGCTATAAAGCAAAGAATAACCAGACTGCAACCAAAAGCTCTAAGGAGGCTAGCTAGTAAGGAAAACCCTAGGAAGGACGCATGGATTGATTGCCCAACCATAGAGAAATGGATGAGATCTACATGAGGAAACTGGGGGGGGGTGGTAATGGAGGGCAAGGGATGGGAGATGAGAGCTTAGAGGGACGATATAGTTTTTAAAAGATTCCTTTACAGAAGTGGTTCTCAAATGTGCTAGTGCTGTGACCCTTTAGTACAGTTTCTCCTGCAATTTCTGAGCCTAAAATAGGTAGCATTTGTTGTTATTTAAAAGCTATATTTAATATTCTCCATTTGAAATACTCAGAAAAGGCAGGATGATGTCATATAAGACCTATAGATAGTGTGCAGTGTGACCACCCCACCATAAAATTACCTTCATTACTACTTAAGTGTAACATGAATTCCTAAATGATCTTATTAGTAAAAGACCCAGAGCCAGATATTGGGGTGAAAGATGAAAGATCAGAGAAACAGAACAAGCCAGCCAGATTCTTACTTCTATAAAATCCTCAGCCTCAAGAGCATGAGTTCCTGTTTCCTCACACCTTATATACATTTCTCTGCCCAGACATCACTTCCTGAGATTAAAGGTATGTGTGCTTCCCAAGTAAAGCCATGAGATCTCAAGTGTTGTGATTAAAGGGGTGTGACACTATACCTGGCTCTGTTCCCAGTATGACCTTGAACTCACAGAGATCCAGAGTGATCTCTGTCTCCTGAGTGATAAGATTAAAGGTGTATGCCACTACTGTCTGGTCTCTATGTCTAATCTAGTGGGTGGCTCTGTCCTTTGATCCCCAGATAAGTTTTATTGGGGTGCACAACATATCACCATATTTCCCCTTTTTTGTCTAAAAAATAAAAGGTTATAACTAATATAAGAAAAATTATATACAATTAGTACAATAAGTATATATAATATATATACTCAAGAATTACATTAACAATGTCTAGTTCATTAACATTTGACAGATTCAGACAAAAAACTCCATTATTTAGCCTATTTTGGTGAATCCAAAATGTACCTAATTCACTTTCTTTCTTAACATGTATTACCAACTGAAAACTATATTTTGATGTCTTTCAAATTTATACATTTATACACCTACTTAGTGAGTTTTTTCCTAAATTTGTTAACAAGAAAAACTATAACTATAACTATCTAATCTTCAACTTCCTCAGAGAACTGAGAAGGAAATAGTATTAACTGAGTAAGGAGGAAGTGCAAATAAGTGACCTCAAAATCATGGGAAATGACAGAAAAAGCTGGCTGCCTGGACAATCACCCAAGATTTCTCTGCAACATTGGGGCATCAATCTTTGGCCTACAGGCCTAGCGTATCTGAGACTCATCTATGAAGCAGGATTTTTTAAAAAGCCTTCCTACTTTGTCTTAGCAAGGATCAGCAGTCCTTTTTTTGTGTCCTGCTTGTCCATTTTGGACAGCATAATGTAAGCAGTTGAGGCAAGGACAGGGCCCTTTCTTGCCCAGTGGTTAACTTTTGCCACAATGAAAGTAACATTAGAACACTTAAATGCCATATTCTGCAGATCTCTGAAGTGTTTGAAGATGACTTGTATATCTAAGATATATGTCTGTTTGATCTTGAAAACATACCTAACATAACTACAAGTTTGTTTGTAGTTTAACTACTAACTTTCATTTCTTATATCCTAATTAGCTGGTAATATTAATTTCAAGGACTAGCAATTTGCATTTCATTGTTAAATGAACTGTATAGGTACAATGTCTTGAAAAAGACTACAAATGCATGTATAGTATTTTCTAACAAAATCAATCTCAGGCCAGGCGTTGGTGGTGCACACCTTTAATCCCAGCACTCGGGAGGCAGAGGCAGGCAGATCTCTGTGAGTTCGAGGCCAGCCTGGGCTACCAAGTGAGTTCCAGGAAAAGGCGCAAAGCTACACAGAGAAACCCTGTCTCGAAAAAACCAAAAAAAAAAAAAATCAATCTCAAATTTCTATCAATATACATAATTTATATACAATATACAAACATCCAATTCAATGTAAAATATTTAAAACTATTAGTTATATTTAAAACTTGTAGTTGCCTTTTAAAAGTAGATTCAATAATCTACCCTTTTATCCTGTCATTTCTATTTTTCTTTTCTATAGTAGATTCAATAATCTACCTCTTATCTATATCCTCTTTTTTTTTCCTTTTTGCAAGCAAGAACCCTGAATCTAATCTCCTTGTTTAGCTTTTTTTTCCTGATCATTATCAATTAACAACTTGTAACTAACCACCGTAAACAACGACAACTACCTGTAGCAGAATTGTTAGAAGGTCTTATTAATAAAAACAAACCTGAAGCCAGGTATTGGAGTGAATTCTGGAAGATCAGAGAAGCAGAACAAGCCACAACTTCCTTACCTTGCCAATTCCTCAGCTGATCCTGTTTCCTCAGACTGGGAGCCTCTGAGTGCTCATCCAAAATGAATCTCAGCCAAACTGCTTCTTGAAAGCCTAAAAGCTTAACCAGGCTAAAAGCTTCTAGTTTCTGGACTTCATGCTTTATATACCTTTCTGCTTTCTGCCATCACTCCCTGGGATTAAAGGCTCACTTCTTGGGATTAAAGGTGTGTGTCATCATGCCTGGCTGTTTCCAATGTGGCCTTGAATTTACAGAGATCCAGACAGATTTCTGCCTGTGGAATGCTAGGATTAAAGGCGTGTGCACCACCATTTTCTGTCCTGTATCTAGTGGCTATTCTGTTCTCTGACCCCAGATAAGTTTATTAGGGTGTACAATGTTTTGGGGAACACAGTACCACCACATTTCTCCATTTTTGTCTAAAATTTTTTTAAAAAGCTTATAACTAATACAAGAAAAACTATCCAATAAGTATATACAATATACAAAGTCAAGAATTACATTAGTGATGTCTAGTCCATTAACATTTGACAGATTCAGATGAAAAACTCCATTATATATATTAACAATGTCCATTCCAGTAACATTTGATAAACCCGGACAAAAAAATTTCACTACTTATCCTATTTAAAGCAAGTAGTTCCTTTTTAAAAGTAGATTCAGTAATTGACCTTTTTATCTTATCATATCCATATTCTCTCTTTTTTCTTTTCATAATAGATTCAATAATCTACCTCTTGTCATTTTTGTATCTTCCTCTTTTTCTTTTTAGAGTAGATTCAGTGCTCTACCCATTTATCCTATTATTTCTTTATCTTTTTTCTCAGAGTAGAGTCAAAGGGCTAAACAAAGGAGATTAGATTTAAGGTTCTTGTTTTTAAAAAAAGAGAATTACTAGCTTTAAATACTTTACATTGGATTGGATTTTTTTATATTGTATACAAATTATATATATTGAGATTGATATTTTTAGAAAATGCTATACATATATTTCTAATCTTGTTCAAGATATGGTACTTATTGAAAGACCCTAACCCTTCAGGCTTATACCCCCCAAGCCCCAGGAGAATGAGGAACTAAAAAGAAAACTAGTTCCAAGGGCAACCTGACTCAGCCATTATTCAACCACCTCTGCAACAATGTAACAATGTAAAGAGATTTCTGTTAAGAGATGTGCTCAACTGTGACTGGGATGATTGCAAGTGTTCCAGGAAGGACCACTGTGACCTTTGTGTAAACTCCACTCCCGCCCTGATACCCCCCCCCCTTGAGGTTTCAGGAAGAATGTGCATGCAGATGTAACTGTACCTACTCTGTGATCACTCTGTGACCAGACCATGATCTTATGAAATTAGCCTCTAGACATAAATCAATTGAAATGAAATTGTATGGGAATTGCAATCTTATGGCTTTTGTGGGTTTTTCCTTTAAAAATACTCATGTGATTGCAGTAGGTGTGACTCTTGCTCTTTGGAGCACAGGAGCCCGACTGTACAGCCGCTTCTTCAATAAACCTCGTGCTGTTTGCATCAACTGGACCGGAGTCTGGGTTCTTGGGGCACCCACTTGAGAAGATAGAACCCGTTTGGGGTCTAACACTTATATCATTCATTTAACAATGTAATGAAATTTGCTGATTCTTGAATGTTGTTATTACCAACTATTAGGATAAAAAGAAATGAAAGTTAGTAGTTAGACATTACAATAGAACTTGTAGTCATATTAGGTATATTTTCAAGATTGAGCAGAAATATTTTAGATAGATAGGTCATCTTCAAACCCTTCAGAGATCTACAGAATATAGCATTTAAAATGTTTTTTAGAAACATTTTAGAAAATTTTTCTTTTTGTTATGACTATGACACATGTCGGCTCCTGGCAGTACCAATCTACTTCAGAGAAAATATGGACATTGAAAAAACTGCATATGGAGTTAACTTTCATTGTGGCAAATGTTAGCTACTGGACAACAAAGTAGCCTTGAATCAACTGCTGACAAACAGGACAAAATGGACAGACAGGACATGAAACAAAGGACTACCAATTCTTGCCAAAACAAGTGTGGTTGTGGCTTTAACAAAAGGCATCTTCTGAGGCCAGGACAATATGGCACCATCCCTGAAGTGGCCTTTGCAATTCAGAAGAGGTACAGTGCCCTTTTCTCCAAAGGCAACTGAACAGGCAGTGGGCCGATGGCTTCTGATGTGCAGTGGAACAGCAGCTGAAACAGTTATTCTTGAAGAGTAACTAAGCTCACACCTCTCAATGGTAGACTGGCATTTAATTGAGGGATGTGCAGAAGAATGGGATGCTGAGATGAAGCCACACATACACACACAGCCAAGAAGAATGGACAGCTGAATTAAAAAAAAAAAAGATCAACAATTTTCAGAATTTAAAATCCTGAATCATGACATGACACTAGTGGAATTCAGGTGTTTCTGGTACATGGACTGCTCTCACCAAATGTGAGGTAGAACTGTTGGTTGACCTTGTTACATCCCACTTCACAAATGAGTCTGTCAGATATGCTAAGCCTATAGGCTGAAGATGATGCCTCAACATTGTGGAGAAACCTCGGGTGACTGCTCAGGTAGCTGGCTGTTTCTGTCAACTCACATTTTTTTTTGGAAGCTGCTTACAGGCACTTCCTGTTTTTATTTTTTATTAGGTAATATTATTTCCTTCTTGGATCTCTGAGGGAGTTGAAGATTAGTTAGTTAGAGTAGAAGATTAGATAGTTATAGTTAAATTTAGATAGTTATAGTTTTCCTTGTTAAGAATTTTAGAAAAGAAACTCACTAAAGAGTAAATGTATAAATTTGAAAGACGTTATAAGATAGTTCTGTTAGTAATATAAGTTAGGATAGAAAGTGAATCAGCTACATTTTGGACTTACCAAAATAGGATAGATAATGGAATTATTTTCTCTGAATTTGTCAAATGCAAATGGACTAGATATTGTTTAGGTATTCAGTGCTTATATATACGGTATATAGTTATTGTATTTTGTATATAGTTTTTCTTATATTAGTTATAACTTTTTTCCTTTTTTCTTTTTATTAAAATAGAAAAGGGGAAATATGGTGAGATTTTATTTGTACTGAAATGTGATTTTATTTGTATGTTAATAAATAAAGTTGCCTGGTGGTCAGAGCTTATAGCAAGCCATAGCAGAAGCTGGGCGGTGGTGGCACACACCTTTAATTGAGATCACATGACAGACAGAACTCTGTGTGTTCAAGGATACAGCCAGCATGGAGACACACGCCTTTAATCTCAATACCAACCATAGAAGACCTGGAGGTCTGTACAGACGGGCAGTGACGAGGAGGTCATTAAGTTTACAACCAATGAGAAGGCAGAACAGAAAGTCAATAAAAAGACAGATACACAGGAAGTAGGTCTCTTACTGAGGGGAAGGACAGCAGCGGCAGGAAGGGTAAGAAGGTTTTAAGTCTCAGCTCTCAGCTACTGCTCTGACGTCTTCAGCTTTTAACTCTGCATTTGGCTCTGTGTTTCTTATTTAATAAGATGGTTACATCTACAACTACCCATTGAAAGAACAAACCCCATCCTCCCCACCTCTTGGGAATATGGGTGTCATATTCTTAAAATTACTTCCTGTTGTCTGGGGGTGAAGGCTTCTTTAGGGGATCCTGAAAAGAAAAAATTTGGGTTAGTTGTTATGTCCTGGAAGAGGTAACTGTATCATTTGTCTCTGCACAATTGGGAAATGCAGGGCTTGTCTCAAGTACTTGCTCAAGTAATCTGCAAAGGTGGATCATCTCGGCTAGACTTCTCAAAATTGCGCTGAGCAGTTTGCAATACAAAATTGATCTTTAGGTGGTATTTGTCATCTTAGTGGTATTATCATCATCCTGATGGAATCATTGATGTGGGACCCCATCATCTTTTTGGAGACTACAAAGTCACTGTTTGGCATGGTCATGGTTCCCTGAAGAAAACTTTTAGTGCCTACTCTGTGGTTTGGAGCAATAGCAGTTGTATCTGTGGCAGAATCATGTCTTACAGCAAGCTCCATGTTTGCAATACAACAGGTTCCATTCTTCTTCACCAAGATATTCTTTGATTTCAAATCTCTGTGAGCAGTAGTTGGTTTTCCTTGGATAGCAACAATCTCCATGTGAAGATGGGCAAGACTGCTTGCCATGGAAATAGTGAGTTTGATCGTCCCTTCAACTGTAACAGTGTATCTATTCAAATAATCAAAAAGGGATCCATGCTCATGGTAATCCGACACCAGCCACAGCTGAGTCCATGTGCCATTGTCTTTGTTGTCTGCTGCTATAAATCCTAGGATGTTTTCTTGGTGTAACAACATAGTGTGATAAATCTCTGCCTCTCAGAACCACAAACATTCTTCCCTTGAAGAGAATATCTTCATAGAAACTTTTTCTCCCCAACACTGTCCTCGCCAAACTTCCCCAAACTGACCTTTGACAACGCTTTCTTGTAACACGATGGTCCTGGCAACTGTTCTCTGAACAAGCAGAGGTAAACCCTTCATCCCCAGTAGTAGCATCACCACCACCACCACCAAGATGAGAAGCAGTTGGCAACTTGGAGCAGTAGCCACTGCCTCCATGGTTTCACTGCCCATGTTTGTGGCCTGGCTCCAGCCTCAGCTTCTCTTCAGCAAGCCTCCCAGGGTGACCTCGAACTTGGGATTCTCCTGCCTCCTCCTCCTTTAGCAAATCCTACTGGCATGCACTGCCACAACCAGCCCTGTGCAGCTCAGGCCTCATCTGGGGACTGCAAGACCACAGGAAAGTGTTTTTTTTTTGTTGTTATTGTTTTGTTTTTCATGAATTTGTGCCCCACATTTGGTGCCAGATGTGACAAAAATTACTAAATGGTCTTATTAATAAAAAAAAAAAAAAACAGAGTCAGATATTGGGATGAAAGCTGAAAGATCACAGAAACAGAACAAGCCAGCCATGTTTTTACCTCTATGAAATTCTCATCCTCGAGAGTGTGAGTTCTTGTTTTCTCACACCTTATATACCTTTCCTTGCACAAACATCACTTCCAGGGATTAAAGGCATGTGTGCTTCCCAAGCAAAGGCATGAGATCTCAAGTGTTGGGATTAAAGGGGTGTGCCACAATGCCTGGCTTTGTTCCCAGTTTGGCTGTGAACTCACACAGATCCAGATGGTCTCTGTCTCCCAAGTGATAGGATTAAGGGTGTGTGCCATCACTGTCTGGCCTCTATGTTGAATTTAGTGGATGGCTCTGTTCTCTGATCCCCAGATAAGTTTTATTGGCATGCACAAGGTATCACCACACATAACTATAATTTTTCTACTGTTACAAATTGCAATGTAAATATCTGTGTTTATGAGGATTTTAGGAGACACTTGTGAAAGCATCTTTTAAACCCAAAGGGAGCATAAACCACAGGTTGAGAATCATTGCTGTAGAATGTGACAAATATTCCTGTAAAACATATATGCAACTTTGTGGCAAAAAGAAGAAGTTAATATGCCAGAAGAAAATAGAATAGGTTTTTTTTCAAATAACTCAATAGCTTGAAAATTCTTACCTGGTTTCTATTCAGTCATAGGCTAGATAATATCATTTATGTATTAATCTACCATCTTCTATCTATCTATCTATCTATCTATCTATCTATCTATCTATCTATCTATCTATCTAAAAGTACAGCATACATCCAAGTATATATGCATATGTATACATGTATAGACATATATGCCTATAAATTCACTTGGGAATGATATGGAAAGTGGACTCAACCATAAATGAAAAGTGTATAAATATTAGTGCTCTAAAAACACACTATGGAGAGAAATACTTTTAATTTTTTTTATATGAAGGTAATAACGAAATTTTGGGGTGTCTGTGTAAAATAGATTACTCTAATATAAACTCCTATAGAACATGCACTGCCTACAAAGTATAGGTCTTACTTAACACCATCTTACCTTGTACTGAGCATTCCAAATAGAAGCATAATAACAGAGACTTTGCCTATTTTAGGCTCAGAAATTTCTATTTTGACAGTAGTGTCTACTAGAATATTGTGTTTATGACTGTGAATTTTACAAAAGTCTAAATAGTCTTTAAACATTTATATTGTGAAAGAGTAATGCAATGAAATGTGTTTGTCATTGTGTGCCTTTGCTTTGATTCTCCTTGGGAATCTAACAGAGGTAAAGAAACTAATTAGTGAAAGATTTCATGTTCTGGCTTTCCATTAATCTTTCTAAGCACTCAATAAACACTCAGATTACTCAATCAAAAGAGTAAAAGGGGTTGTTTAAATATCTACCAAATACCATTCTGGGATCAAGGGTGTGATTTGTGTGTTAGTTACTGCTAATCTGAAGAGATTTAACTATTTTATGTTATCCGTTATCAGTAGCCACATACAATTATAAGTGATAATGTTCCTGGTTCCTTTATATGAATGATAAAACCTAAAACTAGAATATAAGTTTTGAAGTTCTATAAAAATATCATACTTATCATGACATATTGCATTGCATTTCCCTCTCACTACTGGGTTGATATAATTAGTAACCCTCCCCAGAAGAAAGGTCAAAACTAAACACATTTTAGACAATTTCTAGGAAGCTTTAAATCCAAACATTCCAGAGTAACAAATATAATGACACATATTTTGAAAAATCACTCCTTTTTTTCTAATTCAGATAATGATAGTTAATTAGTAATGTTTTTCCTACAGTGATAAAATATTTTAGAAAATTATGCAAAAATTTATTAATGAATTTCCTTCCTGCTTCCTTCTTCATTTACTTAAAAAGCCAATCAATAAATATTTCTATGTATTAGATAAAGTCCTATATTCAGTTTTATTAACTGGCCTATAATCAGTTTTATTAACTGGTATACTGATGCACAATTCAACTTTGTTGGAGCGAATTCAGTACTGTATGTGTGTACATGCATTAAGTAAAATCCAGGAACTAAGGAATGTGTCCTACATATAATACTTCAATATATAATACCTTTTTTAGTTAATATTGAAATTAATTAGTTGCATATGGATTTCTCCCACATATATAGCTGTAGGTAGATGTTTCTGCCCCACAAGCCACTCCCCAAAACACACAGAGGCTTAATATTAATTAAAAATGCTCAGTCAACAACTCAGGCTTGTTACTAGCTAACTTTTACATTTTAAATAAATCCATATTTCTTATCTATGATTTGCCACATGGTTTGGTACCTATTCTCAGTATTGCTTGCCCATCTTACTTCTCTCTTTGTCTGATGCTTACTCAAGGCTGCACTTCTTCCTTCAATCATTGGAATTTGGCTCTTCTGACTAACCTTATCCTATTCAGCTATTGGCTAGTCAGCTTTTTATTAACTGAGAGAAATACATATTCACAGTGTACAAAAGGATTATCCCACATCATCCCCCTCTTGTCCAATTAAAAAGGAAGGTTTTAAACTTTGCATAGTAAAACTATATATAACAAAACAGTTATTAAGTAAGAATTACAGTTACAATATCTAGTCCATTTTTATTTGGCAAATTTAGAGAAAATATTATCTATTTTTTCTTTGTAATTCTAATGTTTTATACATAATTTACTTTTTATCATAATTAAGGAAAACTATAAGTTTAATTATTTAGTCTTAACTGCTGTGGGATGTCTTTCTCTCCACTGAATATGTGTTGCTCTGATTGATTGAAAAGTAAAACTGCATTGGCCTATGGCAGGGCAGGATGCAGCTAGGCAGGAAAATCTAAGAGAGATAGTGAAAGGAGAAAGAGTAAGGGGAGATGTCAAACCACCGTCTAAGGAGCAACATGTAATGGGACACAGGTAAAGCCATGGAACATGTGGCAATACATAGATTAATAGTTATGGGTTGAGTTATAAGAGCTAACTAGTAAGAAGCCTGAGCCACAGTCCATATAATTTGCAATTAATATTAAGCCTCTGTATAATTATTTTATAAGCAGCTGTGGGACCGTGGGGCCAGGTGGGACTGGAGAAACTTAAGACTACACTTAAATCTCTCAAAGACCCCAGAAGGGTGAAACGTTAACTAATGACAGGACATCCTGCTACCTGGACAGTCACCCTAGGTTCTTTTGTAATATTGTGGCATCCTAATTTGTCTCACAGGACTCATGTATCTGACAGACATTTCTGAGAAGCAGGGAATTTTGAAGGGTTGTCCTACCTTGTCTTGGCAAAGTTTGGCAATTGACTTTTTTTGCATCCTGCTGGTGCAGTTTGGACAGTACACTGTCAGCAATTGAGGCAAAGGCAGTTTCTTTGTCCAAATAGCTAGCTTTTCAATAAAGAAAACAAAAACACTCCATATGGAGTTTCTTTGATGCCCATCATTTTCTATGAAGTAGATTAGTGCTGGCAGGAGTGGACATGTTTCACTGTGATGAAAAGCCTTAGGTTATTAAACATGTTAAAGGCCATATTCTGTCAGTCTTTGAAGTGTTTGAAGACCATCTTTCTATTTAAATATTTTATGACCTTGAAAACATACCTAACATGACTATAAGATTGATTAGTATAGATTACTGTTAATCTTTATTTCTTAATTATGTATTATATTTTTAAATGAGCTGTACAAACATAATACTCTAAGCAAGAAGAGAAACATACATACAGTACAACAAAGTTAACTTTAAATTTGTATCAATAAACCAATATCCATACCAATGTAAAATATTTTGGAATTTATAGTTGTTTTGTGAATTGAAGTAGATAATAATCTACCATTTTATCTCATTTCTATATTATATCTCCCATTTACCCTTAGAAATAAATTTTTGAATTAAACTCTTTTGTTCAGCTACAGTTTGTGAACAACCTCTCTTTAAATGATGACATAGATTTATAATCCATTGAATTACCAAAACCCATCCATATGCCATCTCTTCAGAATGTGGGAGTCATTCCCTAGACTAATTCCTGTTGTCTGTGGGTGCTGGTATCTTTGGGTGAACCTTGAAAAAGTCCGGATAATTGTTAAGTCTTGGCTATAGTATTCTTTGTGGCAGGATTACCTCAGCCAGCAGCCTTGAAGCTGTTCTGGATGCTGGATCACCTGGGTTGTCTGTTTTTACTGGAGTCTAATCCCCTTGCTCAGAAAATACTTTAACTTTTAAAGGTAACATACATATCTGCATTAATACAAGTGTGGACTACTCATTGTACACAAGTCAGCCATAGATGATTTTTTCATCTTCACTTTGAGAAGGTAAAGTATATATCACATGTCTTGTAGTTTTTTTCTAGGTTTATTTCTTTATATCAGTATCCAGGATTTCAGGGGGTCTTCCTTGATCAAACTTGATTTTCTTTAACCTTGAATGAATCCACAGCCATTCACTTCCTGTGGAAATAAAAGCACAATCTCTTCCCCAAAGTAACATATCTTTTGACTTAAATTTTGAAGTCAAGATATTTTTAAAATATGTGTTGGTTTATTCTAGTACCTTTTATAACCCAGTGACGCATCTGCCAAAAATTTTAAAGACAGTACAATAACATATAGGATCCAGACTCTTTATGTATTTTCCATCCTAACATGGCTTATTTCTTTTATATTACTTTACTCCATTTTTAAGAATTTTACTATTTTAAAGCTATTTATTTTTATGACTGTCTATACTTTCTCTCTTCTCTTCCAAGCCTATGTATACTTTAAAACACACTGTAAACTGTTTAGAGATTTTTTTTCCATCTGAATCTCTCTTTATTTTCTATCTGTAATCTTTGTTGACCACATGGTCCTTTAAACTACTAAGTGGCATGTCTAGGACCAAAGCCTCTATTTTGGTGGCTAGATCTGCCCTGCTTGATTCCTTGAGAGCCTAGCTTCATAGTGAAGGTACCTGCATGAGACCCACATTTACCGACCCAACTCTGGGGAGTTGTGGGTCCCATGCTGCCACTGAGTAGTGTGTTTCCCAATGCCCATTCAAGTATTCAGTAACAGGACCTCCCAAAAGGGATATACTGATTCTGCTAGCATGAGCCAGGAGCCATGTATTAAAGGAGCTGTGATTCTGCTTGCTGCTAGCAAACAGAACATACTCAAGGAAAAGTGGTTACCAATAAGCTACACTTGATTACCATTCTTTTGTGGTTCATAACCATTTTTTTAAGCATTCTTAGGTTTTATGTGGGAATTCTGGCCCCACGTTGGAATGGCATATGTAGGCAGAAGTTTCTGTTCCACCAGTCCCTCCCAAGTAACCATGCAGAGGCTTAATATTAATTATAAATGCTCAGTCAATAGCTCTGGCTTATTACTAGCTAACTCTTATGTTTTAAATTAATCCATATTTCTTTTTTTTTTCTTTTTTGGTTTTTTCGAGACAGGGTTTCTCTGTGTAGCTTTGCGCCTTTCCTGGAACTCACTTGGTAGCCCAGGCTGGCCTTGAACTCACAGAGATCCACCTGCCTCTGCCTCCTGAGTGCTGGGATTAAAGGCATGCACCACCACCGCCCGGCCAAATCCATATTTCTTATCTATGCTTTGTCACACAGCTTAGTACCACCTATTTTAAGTACAGCATACCCAGCTTGATTCTTTTTTTTTTTTTGTCTCCTGCCAACTGCAGACTATGGCCTTCTTCTACCCATCATTTCTGTTTTGGCTTTTCTGCCTAAACTTACCCTGTTGTGCTATTGACCAGTCAACTTCTTTATTAACCAATGAGAGTACTGTATATTCACAGCTTAAAGAAGGATTATTCCAAAGTATATAGCACTGTATTTGCTCTCACATATTGCCTGCCTCCTTCTCCTTCATCTCAACATATTCAATGGATTCTTTCTCCCCCCAGCTATTACTTTTATGTCACATGTGTTCAAATGCACATTTTATATTTAAAGACTTAAATCTAGACCCTTTCCTCTCTGGCTCCATTCACAAAGGCTGTGATCTCAGGCTCCAACACCAGCAGGCATTCCCTCTTAACACATCAGCTGAGCAGTCCAGCAATTCAGGCAGCACACAGTCCTCTGTAATTCCAGAGTGGAATCAGAAACCAAGAAACAGAACACCTGCCCAACAACCACAATTCCAGAAATCACAACCTAGACATATAATTATCACTGCCTGGGGGACCAGCCTCCAGCAGCACAGGACTCAAGAGGAAGCCATGAAGTCAGCACATAATATGACTTTTTTTTTTTTAATCTGAGGGAGTTAAGGAAAAAAAGACACTCACACATTCTCTTGATGGTTTTCTTCAGACCTTTTTTTTAATTTTTCTTCTATATTCACTATTCTTTATTTTCCTGGTGATTTCCTTCTCTCATTCTTGGTGTTTTCCTTCTAACTCTCTCATTCTTGATGTTTTCTTTCTAGCCCATTTTAACTCTATGTTTATTCTTTTTCTTGCAGCTTATATACCCCAGCAAAATCTTTCAAGCAATATAAAAATTACAGTGTTGTTACATTCTGTTTTTCAAATGAATGATTACAATGAATACAAAACAAACAATTAAAAACAGCATGTTATCTATATCCCTTACATGATTAAACATTTTCTATATTACAAGTAAAAAACAAATTATTCCAAGAACCCACATACATTCATACCCAAGCAAAGTGTTATAGATTAACCTTATAAGCAAGCAAGATATTTTTCTCAATCATGTTTTTTACTGGCAGGCTGTAGTTTTGCTGTTACAAAGAAAGGGCCAATTACTTTACTACTTATCTTAAAAGTTAATTGTAGATGTAACCAACCGTCTTATTAAATAAAAAACACAGAGCCAATGTAAAGATAAAAGCCCAAGAGTTCAGAGCTAAGAGCCTTACCCGCCTGCTTCAGCTCGCCTCTTCAGCCAGGAGACCTCTCCGAAAAGGGAGCTACTTCCTGTGTGTTTGTCTTATAAAGACTTCCTATTCTGCCTTCTCATTGGTTATAAACCCAACCACATGACCGTGTCATCACTTCCTGTCTGTAGGTCACTCCAGGTCTTCTATGGTTGGTATTGAGATTAAAGGCATGTGTCTCCAATGCTGGCTGTATCCTTGTACACACAGAGATCTACCTAGTTCTGCCTACCAAGTGCTGGGATTAAAGGCGTACGCCTCCTTCAGCAAATCCTACCGGTGTGCACCACCACAACCGGCTTTTGCTATGGCTTGCTAATAGCTCTGACCCCTAGGCAACTTTATTTATTAACATACAAATAAAATCACATTTCAGTACAAATAAAATACCACTATAGTTAATCTTATAAGTGATCTTAAAGGAATCACTGCTGTGGGATGGTCTGTATGTCAAATGCTCTGATTGGTCAATAAATAAAACACTGATTGGCCAGTGGCCAGGCAGGAAGTATAGGCGGGACTAACAGAGAGGAGAATTGAGAGAACAGGAAGGTGGGAGGAGACACTGCCAGCCGCTGCCATGACAAGCAGCATGTGAAGATGCCGGTAAGCCACGAGCCACATGGCAAGGTATAGACTTATAGAAATGGGTTAATTTAAGATATAAGAACAGTTAGCAAGAAGTCTGCCACAGCCATACAGTTTGTAAGCAATATAAGTCTCTGTGTTTACTTGGTTGGGTCTGAGCTGCTGTGGGACTGGTGAGTGACAGAGATTTGTCCTGACTATGGGCCAGGCAGGAAAACTCAAGCTACAAATCACAAATCTAAACTTTTCTATGTGAAAAAGAATCAGTCAACTCTAAATATTCACGGTGCATACACACTCATCAATAGTTTCTTATATCAGGAGATTGATGGCAAAAATGGACACAATGAATTAATGATCACCTTTGAGCACCAAACAAACCTAGCAAGGAAAGTATGTCATCTAGCAACAATTGGGCTGCTTTGTATTTTTGAAACTAACTTAATGAATCTTTAACTCAGTTACATGTCCTTGTGAACTTTCTGCAGTTTTCATCTCAAAGCTATTATCAAAACTAATCTAATGTAAAGTTATTTTAAGGCTTTGATTCAACTAATGATGCACACCAAAATCTGAAACTGCATCATTCAGCATTAAGAGAATTAGAAACAGCCTGGCTCCCAGGGACTGAATTGTTTTCCTTAATTATTAACCTGAACTGCATTATATTCAACTCCTTTGGTAAAACTCATAAGCCCTAGCTGTGTGACATTTCCTTGTATTTATTTTCATTCATCAAAACTCTATATAAACTTACATTATTGTTATCAATAAAACAGTACCACTTAGGAAGGAATTGTCTTCATAACAATCCATAGGCAAAAATGCCCAGTAGAATGGAATATTCCCATGAGATAAACACACTACATTATAGGCAGTGGGGATCTCCCTACACCCATTCACACCATACCAGATACCAGAGAATAATAGCAGTAGCAAACATGTGAAGCATAGCAGAAATGGAGGGGCGGGGCAGCTCTCAAATTTATTTACCCCAGGAACTCTTGAGGAATGAGGGAATAAGACACTTAGTTAGAAATAAAGAGGGGAGAGAAACAGAGAGAAACACAGGATAGTCTCAGGTGGGCCTGGATCCTTATCCACCAGCCCAGAACATTATTGCAAAGGTCTGTTTATAACAATGCCAAGAGAAGGGGCAACGGACCTCCACCTTGCTAGTTACCAACAAGTGTAGACCCTTACAACCACCTGATACTCAGGCCCATGGTCCAATCAACCTCTTAAGCAGTCCTGCTGGGTACAGCAACTAGGAAACCTAGTGGGCTCCAACACAGAAGCAAAGGACATTCTGGGGTTTGTGGTCTCAGGCCCTTTTCTAATCAAGATTCTCCATCAGAGACACAGCCACCCACATATAATCATCTCAAGTCCAGATGCCTATATAACAGCATAAAGATGAAACCAATAACAGCCAGGACAATATATCTCCACTTAGCTATCCTACTACAACAGGCCCTTATTATTCAAAAAGGGATGAAGCACAAGAAAAAGACCTGCCAATTGACTATATGAAGATAGTAGATGTTCTTAAAAAAGAAATGAATAAATCACTTTAAAAATACAGAAAAACACAATCAATTGGAGGAAATAAATAAATCCAAGAAAACACAAGCAAACAGTAGAAGGAAATAAATAAAAGTGTTTAAGATCTGAAAAAGAAAATAAAAATAATAAAGACAACACAAAGTTAAGGAATGCTGGAAATTAAAAATTTAGGAATTCAAACAGGAACTACAGAGACAACCTTCACCAACAGAGTGCCAGAAATGGAAGAGAGAATCTCAGGCATTGAAGATATGATAGCAAAAATGAATACCTTGGTCAGAGAAAATGTTAATTCCAAAAAACTCCTGACACAAAGCATACAGGAACTCTGGGACACAAAGAAAAGAAAAAAAATTAAGAATAATCAGAAAAGACAATGAAGAAGATTCCAAGTTCAAACACCCAGAAACCATTCCCAACAAAATCAAATAAGAAGAATATCCTAACCTAAAGAAATAAATGCCTATAAATATACAAGAAGCACACAGAAAACCAAGCAGCTTAGACCAGAAAAGAAAGTCCCCTCAGCACATAATAATCAAAGCACTAAATGTATGAAACAAAGACAGAATATGAAAAGCTGCGAGGGAAAAATACCAAATAACATATAAATGCAGACTTATTAGAATTGCACCCAACTTCTCAATAGAGAATAAAAAAGCTAGAAGGGCCTAAAAAGATATGCTACAAATTCTTATAGACCACAGATCCCAGGCTAGAATACTATCCCCAGCAAAATTTTCAATTACGATTGATGAAGAGATAGAATCTACCATGAGAACTCCATATTTAAACAATATATATCTACAAACCCAATCCTAGAGAAGGTGCTAAAAGGAAAATCCCAAAGGACAAAAAGCCAAAGGACATTAACTCATTAAGTATACCAAAGAATATGGTTAAAATAAATAGTCTCAAACCAGCAAAATCAAAAGAAGGAAACACACACACACACACACACACACACACACACACACACACACACACA
>CABHPR010142490.1:18906-33726 GCA_902168415.1 Peromyscus melanophrys | reverse complement strand
CACACACACACACACACACACACACACACACACACACACACACACACCAACAGTACCACAAACAAATCAACAACAATTAGATAACAGGAATCAACAATCACTGATCATTGATATCTCTTTATAGCAATGATCTAATTGTTCATTAAAAAGACACAGAATACCAGGATGGATATGAAAATAGAATATATCTTTTTGCTGTGCCTAGGAAACAAACCTTAAAATTAAGGATAGGGCTAGAAAATGATATTCCAAGTAAATGGACCTAAGCACCAAGCTTGCAAAGACATTTAAATATCTAACAAAAGAGACTTCAAAACAAAAATAATCAAGAGATAGGTAAAGACATTCCATATTTAATGGAAAAATGTACCAAGGTGCCCCAAACACAAGGGTGCCCAAGTTTGATAAAGAAACATTACTGCAGCTTGAATCATGTATTAACCATCACATACTGATAGTGCAAGTCTTCTGTGCCTTACTCTCACCAATGGACAGTCATACAGACAAAACTAAACAGAGAAATACTGGAGATAACAAGTGTTATAAATCAAATAGACTTAAGAGATATTTACAGAATGTTTCAGCCAAACACATAATATAATTTCTTCTCTGCACCCAATGGAACTTTCTACAAAATTGACCACATACTCAAATAGAAAACCACTTTTAACAGAAATAAGGAAATTGAAATAATTCCCTGAATCCAATCAGACTCACACAGATTAAAGTTGGGTATCAACACCAACAGAAACAAGAGAAAGCTTAAAAACTCATGGAAACTGAACATTTCTGTACTGAATGAAAAATGGGTCAAGACAGAAATAGAGAAATAAATTAAAGACTTCCTATAATTCATTGAAAATGAATACTCAGCATTCCCAAACTTATGAGACATAAGGAAAGTGTCTCTAAGAAGCAAGTTCATAGAACTAAATGCCTTCCTTCATAAACAAACAAAATAAAAGCTGGAGGGATATCATACTAGCAGCTTAACAGTACCTAAATGTTGTATAACAAAATGAAGAAATTACACCCAAAAGGAGTAGATGACAGAAAATAATCAAACTGAGGGCTGAAATGAATAAAATAGAAATAGAGAACATTACAAAGAAGAAACAAAACTGAGTTGATATTTGAGAAAATCAACAAGATAGACAAATCTTTATCCAAACTAACTAAAAGGAAATGAGAGAATATCTAAATTAACAAAATCAGAAATGAAAAGGGGGAAATAATCACAGACATTGAGAAAATCCAGAGAAACAAAGAGGCATAATTTAAAACCCTATATTCCACCAAATTGGAAACTCTAAAGGAAATAGATAATTTTCTGCATAGGCACCACTTACAAAAGTAAAGTCAAGAACAGATAAACAATTTAAATAAACCTTAGTTGTAGCAGGAATCTTAAAGAGTCTTATTAATAAAATCAAACCTGAGCCAGTTAGTGGGGTGAACACTGGAAGATCAGAGAGACAGAACAAGCCATAGCTAACCTCACCTGGCCAACTTCTCAGCTGATCTCATTTCCTCAGACTGGAAACTTCTGTGTCCTCATCCCAATGGCTCTCAGCTGAACTGTGCCGCTCAAAACCTAAAAGCTTAACCAGACCAAATGCTTCTAGTTTCTGGTCCTCATGCCTTATATACCTTTCTGCTTTCTACCACCACTCCCTGGGATTAAAGGTTCGCTTTCTGGGATTAAAGGCATGTGTCACCATGCCTGGCCGTTTCCAATGTGGCCTTGAACTCACAGAGATCCAGAGGGATTTCTACCTCTGGAGTGCTAGGATTAAAGGTGTGAGTCTCACCAATTTCTAGCCTTTGTATCTAGTGGCTGTTCTGTCTCTGACCCAGATAAGTTTATTAGGGTGCACAATATTTTGGGGAACACAATACCATCACACAGTGAAATTGAAGCTGTAATTAAAAGATTATTAACCAAAAAATACCCAGGGCCAGATGGTTTTATAGCAGAATTCTACAAGCCTTTCAAAGAAAAGTTAACCCCAATATTCCTAAATTATTCCCCAAAATAGAAACAGAAGGAGCATTGCCAAATTCATGTTATGAGGTAACAGATACCCTGATAACCAAACTACATAAAAACTCAACAATGAAAGTAAATTATTGATCAAGTCCCCTTATGAACATAGTTAAAAGATATTCAATAAATGTAAAATACTTACAAACCAAATCCACAAACACCTCAAAAGTAAGCTTCATTCCAGAGATGCAGGAATGGCTAAATACATAAAAATAAGTAAATGTAACCCACCATATAAACAGCCCAAAAAACCAAAACCATTTGACCATCTTATTAATTTCAGAAAAGGCCTTTGATAAAATCAAACAAGGCTTCATGATAAAAATCTTAGACAGACTAGGGACATAACTAAACGCAATAAAGGCAATTTACATCAAGCCTATAACTAACATGAGATTAAATGAGAAAGAATTCAAAGCAACTCCACTAAAATTAAGAACAAGACATGGTTGTCCACGCTTTCCATATGTATGCAATACAGTACTTAAAGTTTTAGCTAAGGCAATAAAACAGCTGAGGATATCAAGGGGATAAAAACTGGAAAGGAATAACTTGAAGTATTGTTATTTGTAAATGATATGATAATATACATAAGTGACCTTAAAAGTTCCACCAAGGAACTCCTACAGTTGACAAACACTTTTAACAAAGTAGCTACTCTAAGATTAACTAAAAAAACGAAAAGGAAGAAGGAAAAATCAGTAACCCTCTGATATACAAATAACCATTGGATGGAGAATGAAATTCACATCATAAAATTTTTCACAGTAGCTTCAAGTAATATAAAATACCTTGAGAAAACTCTATCCAAGCAAGTCAGAGTCTTCTGTGATAAAAAAAAAAACAAAACAAACAAACAACAAAAAAAACTTCAAGTCTCTGAAGAAAGATATTGAAGAAGATATTAGAAATAGGAAAGCTCTCCCATGCTCATGGATCAATAGGAAAAACATGATAAAAATGGCAACCTTACTGTCTTAGAGTTTTTTTAATTGCTGTGAAAGTTATTATTACCATGGCAACTCTTACAAGGAAAACATTTAATTGAGATGATGGTTTACGGTTTCAGAGGTTCAGTCCATTACCATCGTGACAGAGAGCATGCCAGCATGTAGGCAGCCATGGTGCTAGCTATATGTTGAAAAGCAGGCAGCAGGAAGTTGGGTGACTGTCACACTGACTAAAGCTTGAGAAGAGACCTCAAGGTCTACCCCCAGAGTGACACACTTCCTCCAAATGGTCCACCTCTTAACAGTTCTACTCCCCTTAGGGGCCACTTTCTTTCAAACCACCACATTCCACTCCCTGGCCCCCAAAATCTTGTAGCCATATCTTAATGCAAAAATGTGTTCAGTCCAAGTTCGAAGTTCCCCATAGTCTATAATAATACAAAACTTGTTTCAAAGTGTAAAGTCCAAAGTCTCATCTGAGATTCATTCAATCTCTTCACTGTGATCCCCTGTAAAATTAAAATAAAAAAGCAAATTGCATACTTCCACCATATAATAGCACAGGATATCCATTACCATTCCAAAACACAAGGAAGGGAGCATAAAGAGGAAATAATGGATGAAAACAAGACCAAAAACCAGTTGGACAAACTCCAAACTCTGCATCTTTGTGTTTGATGTAGAAACACTCTCCCACATCTCCAGTTCCATTCATCTTCGTTGACTGCAACATACTTCTTTCTCTTGGGCAAGTATTCCATGCCTGTCATCTCTAACATTTTTGGTTCTCCAAGGCAATCCAGGCTTCAACTTCACAGCTTCACACAATGGTCTCTCTACTAGGCCTCCATCCTGGGACACCCCTGACACATGCCTGGCCTTAGTGGCTTTATTCCACAACTCATTTCTTCTATCCTTAACTCTAAAGCCATAACCACATGTCTGAAGCTGCAAAGTCCTGCTGCTTGCTGGGGCTGGACCATGGTCCTCTCATTCAATTATATCTTTAATTATATCTTTCTGAAACTTGCTCTGTAGACCAGGCGAGCTAGCTTCAAACTCAGAGATCCACCAGACTCTGCCTTGCCAGTGCTGAGATAAAAGGTGTGCCCCAACATACCCAGCTTTAAGGTTTTCTTCAGTTTCTTTTCACAAGTTGGAAATTTCCTGTGGTGGGATGTTGCCCTGAGGTCATCACTCCCTTTATTCCATTTCATAGTCCATTTATGTCCTTGAACAGAGGGGTTAACTCCATACCACTTCCTAGTACTCTTTTTCACCTCAAAATTTACACTTTGATTTTATCCTTCTTGTGGGAACCCATTTTCAGGTTCCTTGGGGCTTTACCCAGCTGGTCCTCATAGAGAGGATAATTAGGACCACCGGCCTGAGTGTAGGTGTCTGAGATGGTCTGCACTTGGTTGTGCTGGGGGGAGGTCTTTTGCTCCACTCCCTTGGCATCTCTATAAATGCCCTGGGGCAGAGACAATCAGGGCCTGTTGGAAAAGGTTCCAGGCCCTCTCAAGGCTATCCTTTATTTTCTGTTTATCTCCACAATCTAAATCCTTCTATCTAATATTTCCTGCTGCTTGCACTCAAGAAAACTCTGGGGAACTGTGGGGTTGGTGGGTAAATGCCCCACAGAATGGAGCCATGAACAGGGACTAAAGAAAAAAAAAAGGGGACTAAAGACAAAAAAGGGGAGACTAAAGACAAAGTAATAGGGACTAAAGATAAAGGAAAATAATAGTTTTATTACAGAGTTTTTGGCGAAAGTGTGAGTCAGCCCTGCCAGTGGAAAGTGGCATGCCAGTGTTATGGGAAAAAAAAAATATATATATATATATATTATTGGGGGGCAGGGGTTTTTATCCTCAAGAGAAAAGGACAAACAGACTGGAAGGATGTCAGATGTTGCAGCGCAAAATTCTCTTCTGTCAAAATTTTCTATCTTCTATCCCTTTCTCAATTTCTATCTGTGGAAAATAAGTATAAGGTATAGCGTAGTAATATAGTGTAGGAAAAACTTAGAAGTGTAAGATCATGTAGAAAAAATAAGTAAGGCAACTAGACAGAAAAACTCTTCAGTTTTCTAACTTTGGGGTCTATGAACGCTAACTGGGGGAAAAATCTTTCTTTGAGCTTTATGGGTAGTCAAAAAGCTCTTCTCTGAGCTTATGGGGAAGAAAAAGTTTCCTATGGAAGCTTTTGACCTGAGGACAGCTGAAATGCTAAGTCCAAGCGGCAGGAGAAAGTGTTTTCTCCCTGAGGCAAAAATGCAGGTGTAAAAAGCCAAAAAGTTTAAAGTTCAGAAGTTTTGGGAAAAGTTGGTCTTTCTCTCTTGGAAAAAAAATCTTTCTCTTAAACCAAAAAGTTTTTCTTGGAAAATTTGGGGGGAAAAAATCTCTAAAAAGCTTTAATCTTTCTCAAAAGCTCTCTTAAACTTAAAAACTAAAGCCTTTAACTTTCTCAAAAGGACAAAAATTAGAATCACCGGAAGAGATTAGTATGGGGACCACCTGTGATTAGCTCTAAGGGAAAACAACAAACTTCTTAAGACAGCAAAACCTCTCTAAGTTCTCTTTCAAGCTTTGAAAATCCTCCCTGCAATGCAGGAGGCAGGGACAAGTTCCTAAAAACCTCTTCTAAGCTCTGTCTCTTCAAGCTAGTAAAAGACAGTGGGTCAGAGTACCTTGAGGGAAACGCTTGGGAGAGTGCAGGTAAAAAGCTACAGAGCCCAAAAGGGTAGGAAACTTTACCTGAGAAAAGCAAAAAAAGCCAAGCTTTTCAGTCACAGCCAGCCCACCTGAGGCATCAAGGCTTTTGTTTGAGCCTTTCAGAATGAAAAGGTGCTCCTAATCCTCCTAATGCAAAGATGCCCTGAAGCAACCTCTGTTAGCTTTGTATCCTCTCTTCTGAGCAAAAACCCAGAGGCTACTGGCCAGTGTCTCTGAGTTGGAGTGCATTTCAGGGATACTAGGGTTCCTTCAGTTGTAAACTTCCTGGAGTGCACAGCTGAGGCAGGAAGGTGCAGGACCCAGGGAAAGACTGCTAATGAACAAATAAAGCTAAAGCCGGTGGGAAGGGCACAGTTGTCCGGATAGGTCCACAGCTGCAAAAAGAAATCTGAGAAAAAGTTTTCCTATCAGAGTAAGGACCTTTCTGGGAAAACAATAAAGCTGAACTGTGTCTGAAGCAGTTGTGCTGCTGAGTCAGAACGCTGTCTGGGGAAAGAGCCCAGCCAGGGCAAAATAGAACTATCCAGGAGTAAAGCTTTCTTTTCTGTCAGAGAAAGCATCTCTTTGAGAAAAGCTTTGTTTCATCTGACTCCATGAGATGAGGAAGTGTAGCCCTTAGGGGTAATTGCCTCTTGTATAAGCTCTGTCCTTGAGCACCCAAAATAAAATTATTTTATAATTAATTTTACATATCAGCCATGGATTCCCCTGTCTTCCTTCCATGCCCCACCCCCCCCTCCATCCCCCATTCCCCTCTCCTCCAGGGCAAGGACTTCCCTGGGGATTCAGCTCAGCCTGGTAGATTCAGTGGAGGCAGGTCCAGTCCCCTCCTCCCTTCACCCAAGCTGAACAAAGTGTCCCAGCATAGGCCCTAGGCTCCAAAAACCAGCTCATGCACTAAGGACAGGTCCTGATCCCACTGCGTGGGGGCCTCCCAAACAGTTCAAGCTAATCGACTGTCTCACTTATCCAGAGGGCCTGATCCAGTTCCATGAGGGCTCCTCAATTCTGATCCTTCGCTCACCGCTACAGAGTGTTGCTCTTGCATGAGGTGACAGGTAGCTCTTCCTTCTTCTGAATATATTTAAACAAACTCTAGACTGTAAGATTTATTTTTATTGCTTTCTTCCCAGAGAATGATTGCTGGCCTCCTACCCATTTGATAAATGTGCTCAATGCTGGTAATAACTTCTCATTTCCCTAGGAGAGTGACAGAGAAATTAGCATGTTGTGCGCCATGATAGTTGCAGAGAACCAGTGTTCAAAAAGTGTACTTTCTGTAGCCTTAGAGTTCAAGCTGCTGAAATACAAGCTGGCTGCTATGAATTAATGTTGTACAGTCATAACAAAATTCCCATTATCTGTGGTGCATGCAAACAATTGCCAATGTACTTCTGCTGCTGCTAAAGACTGGCCTGGATGTGGAGGCCCACAGGGCTCTAGATTGAGTAGCTACATGAGTTTCTATGGGTCAATTATTGTCTCTAGGTAGGCGGAGCCGTTGACAGGATCCCTGGTCAGAATGACCAGTAGATGGGCTCTGCAAGCAGGTTTTATGATCTACAAATTATTTGCTATGAGCTTTCCACATCTTCACTACACTCAGGTACATAAATATGTCAATTTGTTCAGTGTCCTTAGTGAAATTACTCCATACTTTCTCTCCAGCATGCTCTAAAAGGCTTAGGAGGCAATGTCTTCACTTGAGTCTCTCATATGTAGATGAACTCTTAGGCCAGGAGACCATTTCCTTGTACTCTAAGAGATAGATGGAGGGAGAGATAACATGGGAATATTTAAATTTCTATTTCTTTTCAAAGAAGATGTTCCTATATTTTGTGCTTTATAGGAATTCTTCATTCTATTTAACTATATCAGAAGGATATTTTTATCTATAAATGATTATTAAATCTGTTTTTGATACCTAACTTTGAAGTATATTTTTTCAACATTTGGCTGATGTTACTCATATAACCAATGATTTTAATGGGATTTATTATTTTATAACTATATTTATTTACAATACCATATACTTGGTAGCATTTTGTCTACCTTAGCTTTTTCTCAGGTGCTTGAGCTATCTCTTATCTTTGGACCAATAGGGAATTGTTCATTTTTATAGCACCAAGAGTCCAAAGGCAGTGGCCTAAGTGTTAGGTAAAAAAGTGCATATGTAGTCTCATTCCACTGACTTCTGTTTATAGTCCATTTATGAGCACAATGAAGGATCACTTACCAATATAGTTGGTATTATTGAATACTATCACTAGGTTCTTTCCTTCCTCAAATTATTAGCAATTATTACTATGGCGGGCTGAACTGTGGAATCCAGATCAGATTTTAATCTAGTTCTGTTTTAGCTGGTCACTCTTTCCTGAGTATGGAAATTGAGAGAGCTGTGTGCACAGACCTGCATTCACCTCTTATTAATCATCATGAGAGATTTATTCCATGTTAAACAATATATCCAATCATGTCAATCATGCCCGAATATCATATGGATAAAAATGCATATAATACTGTCCACTTTAATGAAAAACAATGTAAAGGATACTCATCTCTATGTTTTCTTCCTTTTGTTGTTTTAATTATGTTTGTAATTTTTGAGATTTTTAATGTCAATATATCAGTTTCTCCTTCCTTTCCCTTCCTCTATATATATAATGCTGATTTCTTAATATATATGTATTGATATGAATATCAATTCATATTCATAATCAATTCATAGATATTTGAGATGTTTGTATATTTGTATATATGTATATACTTGTTACTTGCTCAGTCTGCATAATGTTACTTCTATGCATGTGTTTTGCAGGCTAACTGCTTGGTATGTGATAAACACTTGGTGTGCTCTTCACAGACAAAGAATATTCCTTTTACTTTCAGTATTCCTTAGATTTCTATACTTCTTTGTGTGGAATTGTGACTTCCTGGACTTTATTTGTCCCCATTAGCATGTCTATGACTATTGTCCTTCTTCAACTTCTGTTTAGAAAGCTATGTTAGTAAGACTTCATAGGTAGAACTTCTGATATTTCTAGGGAACACAATCTCACAGCAAACTTCCTTTTCTTTTGGCTCATATACTCTTTCTGGCCCCTTAAGTGCAATGATCACTGAGCCTTAGGTGCAGGAGTTATATTTTTATGTTTTCTTGAAGATGTAGTCCCATGGAAAGTAAATATTTCAATTTATTCAGCAGAAATTATCTTTGATTGGCTCTCCTTTCCAGTGTTACAGAAATTGAATGGGACCTCAGTGAATTAGAGTAACTTTCTTAACACCATCGTGTTTTACTAGTGAGCTGTGAGTAGGGTGAGAAAAGGAGCTAAATGATAACTAAAATATAGTAATTGAGAGTTGAATATTTAAATTTGGAAACAGTCTTTTGAAACTTTTCAGTTGAAAATCAAACTGAAAGGGGTACTAGTGGTTGGGAAAGACAGAATCAGAGGAAGACTACTAACTTGGAAGTGATGTGCTGTGGATATCACTCTGTATGCTGTGAAAGTGTTGCTAAAAACAGTTTCCTAATTGTTTCTCTCAGGCCAGCTGCAGCCTTTGGGCTTGAGCTACTCTATGGTTTTCCATATGAAGTTCAGTATTGTTCTTTCAAGCTCTGTAAAGAACTGTGTTGGGGAGGGATGAGAGGGGCATCTATGGTTGGTATATAAAATGAATTATTTTTTTTAATGGCAACACACTGTAAAAAAAAAATCACTGTATTGTGTACTGGCTCTGAGATGTAGATCCCTTTCAGTAAGCCGATCACTTGTAACCACCCAGCAGTGTCATATTAGGTTAGTAAGGCTGCGTTTTATAGGGCATTTTTCTTTGGGTTTCGGTGAGGTTCCTACATTCATTATCTTCACTTGAAATCGGCCTCCATGGACACCCAGTTCTAAATGACATGTATGAGAGAAGCAGACGCTGGATAACCTAGACAATAATTTAAGCATAAAATAAATTATGTTCAACTCTTCAAAAAAAATAAAATAAAATGAATTTAAAAAATTTAAAGAAAAAAATAATTGTGTTGGGATTTTAATGGGAATTTCATTGAATCTATAGATTGCTTTTGATGAGATGGTCATTTCTATTTTATTAATTCTACCAATCTTTAACTCTTTTTCCTGCTCTTGGGTCCCCTTTCCTCTAACTAGGTTGTCTCTCCCAGCCTTTATGTGAGGTTTTGTGTCTGATTTTACTATTTCTTGTGCTATTTTCAATTTATATTCCTTGGAGGCATGCTCTTATCTGGGGGAAGATGGGGATGAGTAGATCTGGAAGAGAAAGGAAATGGAAGGCTGAGAGGAGTGGAGGGAAGGGAAACTGTTATTTGGGATGTATTAGAAGAATACATTTAAAAATATAAAATAAACAATGATCCAGTTCCAAAACAACAACAACACAAGTAAGAGCAAGTCTCATTGAAAATATAATGTTATTCATCAAATATTGAAAATTGCAGACATCACACTCCAGTTAATTCCATGGCAAGCCATAGGAGCGCATGTTCTTGATGCTAGGGATACGATCTTGGTCAAGGCAGTTTGTGATCTTCTGAGTATAGAAAGAAAAAAAACCACACATACACACAGACACAGACACACACACACACACACACACACACACACACACACACACACACACATAAACACTTGGGGAAGAAAGATATGGGGACAAGTAACCTCAAGATAAGCACCAAGACGGACTGAGAGAGGGCATACAAAAATTTGGAGAAGAAAATAATTGTACTAAAAATATTTGAGGAATTTGTGATGATCTCCTACTAGTTTATTTTCTTATTCTTTTCTTGATTTATGATTTACTAGATATTTTGAACAACATGCTTCTTGTTTACAAATATTTCTTACTGAGCAACTCATTAACAAGTAGTTGAAGCAAAGTAACTTACTCATTAACAAAAGCCTTTAAGGATCCAGCCTCAAAGAGTTTCTCCCAGAGTCTGAAAAAGACTCTACAACCAGCTAAGGATTTAATCTAAGGGAAAAGGAAATGAATTTATACTCACCGTGATCTTTCAGTCCATCTCTTTATTGTCCTAAGTCAGATTCTCTCTGTCTCTGATCTCTTAACTGTTCTCTCTTTGTTCTCCCCAAGTCTCCCAAGTTTCTAGTTTTCATACACATACAATCAGCAATTCTCTGGCCAAAGAAAAGTTACAAGGTTTGAATTCTTTCAGTGTCATAAAAGGACATAAGAACTGCACAAGGTGATAATTGTCAGGCTTTCTTTATGACTCAAGGTGGGAGTGACTTTTAGGAGCCTCAGTGAACTCTTAAAGGGAAAGGGGTCAAATGAGAGGGAGAGAGACCTTAAATCAATTAGGGAGATCTAAGAAGGAAAAATGGGAATTGACGTGTAATACTGCATTCCAAAGTGTGATTAGATAATAAACTGAGGTGAAAGTAAGTACAAAGTGTTCAAAAATTGTTAGTGCAAGGTTAGCTTTGGGGGGAGTACTTTCCTATCTATTAGTGGGGTGAAACCGAGGCACGCTTATTCCCTGTCTCTCTAAAGTCTGTGAATCAAAAATTTTAGACATGTTGTGATTCTGTGTCCTTGGGTGTCTGAGAATTTCTCAAAGAGATACTATTGCCGGGACACTTCACACTGGCCAGGTCCCTGCCAATGAAGAGAATGACAGAAGGCAGACCTCTGTGTTTACACTAGAGAAAGAAGCAAAGACTTGGTGGTGGGAAACAGGTTTTGACTGTGTGACCATTTTCACACATAGCTGGGGGATGTTATCTAAATACCCCAAATGCATAGGGGAAATTGTGCCCAATAAGAGATCAGAACACTGCTAAACTGTGGGAAATAAATACTAAATTTGTAACAAATGGGAAAAGGCTACAGCAAGAATCTACAACAAGAAAAAAGCCAATTCATTCAAGAGGCACTAATTCCAAAACACCTTGCATGATGGGTTCCTCCACCGGAATCCTTGATTCTGATAAGTTGACTTCATTAATGATGCCTGAATCCCTACTGCATAATCCTTCAGCCTGCAATATCTCATGATAATGGCTCTTGACAACTCATCCTTCATATTTTATAAACTTATTTTTATATTTGATCTTTTTGTTTTATTTTTATTTGTGATACATGAGCAAAATATAAAGTATGCTTGCATTTGTTTATTTTCTATAAGTTTAAATTATATTTTTTTTCTTTCAAGGACACTAGTGATTATGATTGTCTTTTCAACAATTATAATACAAGGAAACAGACTTGTCCACAGAGCATTTGCTGTAATCTGCATTCATTATCTATCTCTACCCATTGGGTATAAGTAATTTGAAGTCAAAGGGGATCATGAAGTTACTGTGAAGAGAATAAATGGGAAGTTATAAAGTATTGAGAAAGTTGTTTCCCATTGGCTTTCTGGAATTACAAATGTACAAAATTAACAGAAGGTAGGCAAGTGGTTTAGACTTCTTGGCTATTATTTCATGAAGAAACAGAATTATAATTATATTCACATTCACTCTTGCTTTGTGTTAGGAGCAATAACATTGCAATATAATCCAACATCATAGACCTGAGTAGTGAGAATTTTGAACTACTTGTGACATGTGATTTTTTTTCTCCCTAAGACATATTACTCTAGGAAGATACATGACAGTCTTTTCTGTACTAATAAATCATCAACAGAAATTTCCTCATTTTCAGTTATAATGCAAATTTTGCAGTTTGAAAGTATGAACTCCTCTACTTTATTTCATATTGAAATTATAAAATAATGTTAATTAAAAGGATTAATAAAAGATAGAATAATTTACAATCCATGTGGATAACCATGAATTCTGTATCTCCTTGTTTAGAAATATACTTTCTCATATAAAGTTATCCTATCTTAACCACCTACTCACAAATATTTGAATACCAGTAATTCTAATTAAAGATAAATAGCATCAACGTAATGCTGATTCAAAGGCAATTTAAATATGTTAGGCATACAGAACAATATTTCATAATTAATTTTTCAAAATGTTTTTATATTTACCACATAAATTGTCTTTCAAAAATATACAACTATTACTGGAAGAATTGGGCAAAAAGTATTTTTCTTCATTCCTTCATAAGAAAACAAAAGACTTAAATCAGACTAATTAGAGTATTTTCTGCAGATGACCCAAATGTGTAATAAAATTCCATGTTTTCTGAACACATAAACTGTTCATCAAACTATATATTTAAAAAATCATGCATTATTGTTATATGATATTAAAATCAATAAAATACATGATATTAAATAGGTATTTACTGATTTTTTCATGAGCCCCTCTTAAAAATTTTTATCTGTATCAGCATGGACCTAAAATATTTTGTAGAATAGCTAAAATATTAAACTGTACATGCTAGAAAGAAAAAAGTAGATCATACAAACTATGTATATTTTATGTGCAGCATGCTAGCATGGCTCCCAGGGTCTTGTACTGATTATATGTTTCAATAAATGAAGACAGGGCAAACACACAGACACACACAAGAGCTGGGGTCAGGTGGGCTGGATGCTACAATAAAGGAACTAAAGCCCCAGTTAGCTCAGCATATTGATTATACACAGTTTGAACATGGAGTCAACATCACTGCATACAACTTAACAAGAGGGTAGAGTTATTCAATACACATAAGCAATGAGGTGGTTACTATATACAGTAAAACAAGGAGACCTGCTTAGTTATTCTGGACAGAAGCAGGTTCTGTAGAAGAGTAATCTTCAGGCCATAAATATCCAGGGGAAAGCTATGGCAAATATTTTCTACACGCATTGACAATGTGCACACAAGTACCAGAGTAAAGCTTTAACATCATTCTGAGCCCCATCCTAAATATTTTTATGTCATTTACCATAGCATTTCAGGAGAGTTGGTTTACTCTCCTGATGATTTTAGCTCTGTATCATTTATATTCTTCTATTTTGAACTACAAGAGAATGTACCACTCTCTTAATTTAGTCTCAAAAAGTTGCCATGACTACTTTCATTAATGCAGCTTATTAACTTGTGGAAAGAAATCCTGGACACATTTATTGTAAAGCTATACTCTCTTGAAGACCTAGCCAATAATTCATCTCATGAAATTCTGAGTTCATCCAGTTATTGTCTAGTTCAACTGAAAAAATATACATATGACCTGTTCAAATATGTACAGAGATTAAGGTAGAGGTCAGGCCCGAATACTAACTAAAGAGCAGGATGTCATGGTTTTGAATAAATAACAGTATTCCCTAGAAGCTTAAGAAGACAATCAGCCAGAGTGTAACCAGCCAGTAACTCCAAGGCAGATCATAAACTTCTCACACTCCTTTCATAAACATTCACCCTCACAAGCTGTTTCTTGCTTTTCTGTTTGAGAGTTTTCAGTTTCAAACAACAGGTTTTGATCATATTTCAAGAGGCAGAAGCAGGAGGCTGGTGACCTCTTTAAGCTTTAAGGAACTCCTCTAAAGCATGAAGCACAGAAGGTCTTTCCTTAAGTGTGAAAACAAACCAGGGAACAGCCACAACCCACTTGGTAACCAGTGCAGACTGCTGTGAAAGAAGGTGACGGTAGACGACATTATTCTTGAGAGTGGGTGAATAGTAGTCAGCACACAGGAACAAACCTGCCTAAATATAGATCACAAAACGCAGAAAACAAGATAGGATTCAGGTCTCAGCAGTATGACAGTTGTCCCAATGGTAAACTATATGACAAATTCTCCTAATAACTGAGAAGATTGACAATAATGGCTACACCTTTGATTTAAGGAATAATCTAGCTCTTTTTAAATAATTTGAAGAAATTTAGATAAAGAACATGCTTCAAAACAGTTCTGTTAATATTTTAATCAATCAATATTAGGTTATCTGGAAACACATGTCTTAATACAACATTGGGTTTTAATTAGTTAAATTAAATTGATTGTCATATTTCTATATATACATATTTTTATCTTTTCTCAGAAATTTTTGTTAATCTTGTTCATCAGATATCCATAAAGGTCTTAATGTTTGGGTTTGTGCGTGTGTGTGTGTGTGTGTGTGTGTGTGTGTGTGTGTGTGTGTGT
>CABHPR010142490.1:2039-18896 GCA_902168415.1 Peromyscus melanophrys | reverse complement strand
GTGTGTGTGTGTGTGTGTGTGTGTGTGTGTGTGTGTGTGTGTGTTTGTGTGTGTGTGTATAAGAGAGAGAGAGAGGGGAAAGGGAGAGAGATAAACAGATAGGTGGAGGAATGAGAGAGAGAGAGACAGAGAGATCAAGACAGAGAGAGGTATAATTTTATACTATTCTTCAAATTGTGAACATTTGGTACTAAAGACAATTTTTTTGTATATAATAGGTGGAAAAGTCAAGTGTCTTAAAGAGAAAAGTAAGGAAAAAGTGAAGAGGTTTAAGAGCTGTGATAAACATGAATAGCCTATAGTACACATGCATATGAAAGAATAATAGAAAAGGAAGGAAAAGAAAATAGAGGATGGAAGAAACTCAATAATTATGTCCTCAATTTGTAATCTCCATGCTGTCCTGTAAATTCTGACCCTAAGGATTGTGTCGCTTGTAATGGACATTGTTGATAGGAGGCATTTTTTGTCCCCACACCTAACTCATACAGAAAGCACATTTTGCATATTTTGACTATGATACCTTCTAGGTGATAATTTCCATTATTAGCTTCAGCTCACCATCAGAGAAGACTCTAAGAAAACTAATTGTAATACCATGAGATTGGTTTTAGGTATGCATTCATATACCAAGGGTCATTTTGTGTGTGTGTGTGTGTGTGTGTGTGTGTGTGTGTGTGTTAGAGAAAACAGAGAGAGGTAAAGACAGAGAGATCAAACTTCACACTATCCTTAAAAATGTGAACATTATTTGTATAAAAGATAAGAAATATACATGTGTATTTGAAGAATTTGGGAACATCAAGGAAATTACTTTTCCCCAATGTATATTATAATTCTAAAATTTATCATTGTTTCTGAATATAAACAAAATATACACATATACTATATATATACACACATATATGTATATGTATATATGTATATATGTATATGTATATATATACACACACACACACACACACACACACACACACACACACACACACACAAGTGTATTTGACACTTACAGTAATTACAGGAGAAGTTAGAAGCAAAGGAAAAACCCAGCCTAGCCCAAAGTACTTCTCACCACTTGCATCTGCTATCACATTAGACTGCAGGTGTGAAGAGAAGCATTTGCACAGGGTGAAAGAGCAATCTTCATGAAAAGAAAGAAAAGAAGGAAATAGTTAAGATATTGAGAGGTTGACGATGATGCAGGATATCTTTTTTATTGTTCTATTATTTGTTTTCAGAAACAATGATACATTTTAGAATTATAACAGACAATGAGGAAAAGTATTTTTTTTCAGTGTTCTCAAATTCCTGGCATGTTACTCTTTGAGATTCTGAGACAATAAATCAGTATCTCCAGGAATTCTCAGAAATTTCAATATTCTGATTATTGTAAACATAATTTTAACAACCTTGACACTATTACTTGAATATCTAAAATCTGGTTTGATGGGCAGGAATGAAGGAGCAGGACACAGGTTCTAAGAAGGGCGGGAGCAGGAGGAATGAAATACAGAAACAGGAGAAGAAAGGGAAGAATAACACTAAGGATATTTGAAAACCACACAGCGAAACACATTTCAAACTTCACTATACATACATATTACCCTTTTGGTTCTTTTTTTAAAAAAATGTTATACTATACATACATGTGCATTTGTTTGTGAATATCCATTTGAACAGGATCTGCAAGACACAGATCACAAATTTTTTCTGAGAATAGGTGACCTCACTTAATATGTATATTCTAATTCCACCCATCTATTTTAACTGAATGTTGTGATGCAATTTTTATTCAGAGCTAATTAATATTCTATTTTATATGGACAAATTTTTGTATCTATGCATCTAGTGGTAGACAAGTATATTCTTTCATTTCTATAGTGAGTAGAACAGTAGTAAAAATAAGGATGCAAATACCTCCACATCAAGGTATGAAGTTCACTGCTTATATGTGCGGAGTAAGAAACCTGGATCATATGGTAGTTCTACTTTTAATATTTTTAGAAGTCTCTTAACTGAATTCCATAATGATAATTTTAATCTGCATGCTACACCGCTACACCAGTGAATAAGTTTTTTTCTATTTCCACAGCTTCTCTAACATTTGCTGGATTTTTTGAAGACAGGCATTCTATTTTTGCTGAAATGATATCTCAAAGTAGTAGTATGTATTTTCTGATGACTGAAGATGTTGAACATATCTTATAAAATAGTAACTAGCCATTTGTACTTTTCTTAATAATATTTTTATTTTTCTAAATATAAATACATCATTTTAGCCTTCCCTTTCCCAGCACCAAATTATCCAGAGTACTCTCTCATTAACTTATCCCATATCTTAAATTCCTTACTCCCTATCAAACATATATGTCAGTGTGTGTGTGTGTACAGACATATATGTATACACACATTTGCATGATTAACACACATTCTCATGTGTGTGTGTGTGTGTGTGTGTGTGTGTGTGTGTGTGTGTATGTATTTCCATACTAGTCGCATGTAGTTAGACAGTTTTCCAATACAAGGTACCTCCTCTTGAGCAAGCTAGTGATTGAAATCCCTTTCCATCCTTTGGTAGGTGGCTATCAGTTTTGCCAGCACCACCTACTTAGTGGAATATTTTTCCCAATGTTTTACCTCCTTTATCAAGAATTAAGTAGTCATAGCTAAGTGATTTACTTCTAGGTCCATTTTTTTCTATTCCATTGATCTAGATTTCCTTATATTTTTTCAGTATCAGACTTTCTTTATGGTTAAAGTCCTATAGTATAATTTAAAGCATGAAGTCAGGTTTTGTGATACCTTCATCTCTGTTCTTGCTCTTTCATATTGCTTTGGCTATTCCTGGTCTTTGCAATTTCTTATGAATTCTTATACTGAATTACCTAGATCTTTAAAATATGATATCACAATCTTGATAATTATTGCTTTACATCAACAGATTATATTTCATAATACAGCCATTTTCACAATATTACTTCTGGCAACCTAGAAACACGGGTTTTTTTTCATTGTCTAGAATTTTCACTGATTTTTAAAAATGTTTTAAAGTTTTCATCACAGAGATATTTACCATTTTTGGCTAAGTGTATTTCTACCGACTTATATATTTTGAATGAAATATATTTTCAAATTTTATTCTCTAAAAGATTGTTTTTGGAATATAGGAGGGCTTCTTTTTATATTGGTTTTATATCCTGCAACTGTACTGTGAGAGTTTATTAGATCTAGAAGTTTTCTAGTAGATTTCACAGAGTCTTTTAAATATGGAATCATGTCATCTGCAAATAATGTTAGGTTGACATACTCCTTCTTACTTTTAATACTTTATGTGCCTTTCTTTTTATATTTTCTTTAGCTAAGACTATTAAATAAGATAAGGAGAGCTGGCATCTTTGTATTGTTCCAGATTTTAGAGGAAAATTTCTCAGTTTGTTTCCATTTAATATACTGTTAGCTATAGGTTTTAGTGTTTTAAGATCTATTCCATCTATTTCTAATGTCTCCTTGATTCTTATCATGAAGTTGTATTAAACTTTGTGGAATTCTTTTTGCCTTCAGTTAAAATGTTTACATTGTTTCTTTCCTTGAGTTTGTTTATGTGTTGTATTAAATTTATTGATTCATACATCATGGATAACATTTATTAATAAATACTGAATCAACTTACCATTCTGGTAATAAACATAGTTGATCATAATGTATGATCCTAATATGCTTCCATAGTATTCAGTTTCCAAGCATTTTGTTGAAAATTACTGCATGTATGCTTAGCTACGTAATTGGTCTCTAATTGGCTCTCTGTGAGTCTTAACCTGATTTTTGTATTACAATAGTACTGGTTTCATTGAATGAACTTGGTAGTCCCCTTCCACTTTCTATTGTATGGAACAAGATAAGGATTTGTATAAAATCTTCCTTGAAAATCAAATCTAAGTAGTCAGAAAGATGTTTCAGGAGGAAAGAGAACTTCTTGCTCCTTCGGACCATGCTGGTTTGGTTCACAGAAACTATAAGGTGGTTCACAATCATGTGTAATTTCAGTTCTAGGGCATCTGATACCTTCAGCTGACCTCCATGAACACTAGGTATATACTTGGTGCACATACATACATATGGATAAGACACTCAGGAATATTAAATCAATTTTAAAGAAAAGAAAAAGAGACTTTGGTATGTTAATAATCAGCACCAAGTCTATCTGGTTCCAGACTTGTATTTGAGAGGAAATTTTGGTTCAGCTTTAGTGTCACTGATTCTAATATATTTGTTTGAATTATTTAAACTGTCTGACATTTTTAGTAGATGACACATATTTAGAAAATATATCTCTAGATTTCCCTGCTGTTAGTGTATAAACTTACAAAATAATATCTAATAATGTCCTGTATTTCATTGAGGTCTATAGTATTGACAACATTTTGATTTATAATTTTGTTAATTTTTGTCTTCTTCCTCTTTATTTTTTGTCTTATTGACTAAGAGTTTGTCAATCTTATTAACTTTTTAAAAGACTCAAATATTTAGTTGGTTGAAAGAATTATCTCTGTTTTGTATTAGTTGAAACTTGATTTTTTTGGGGATATCTTAAAACATATGGAAATGTTAATTAGTCAAACACTATAATTTGGTGGCCAAAGATGGTTTCTCAAGTGTTAACATGTTGATGTATGTGTGAGGACATGAGTATGTATCCTCAGAACCTTCTTCATGTCAGCCTGCATAGTCACTCAGCTCATTCCAGTGCACAGAAAGTAGAGATAGGCTATCCTGGGGACAAGCTAGATAGCCAGACTCGTGATATTGGGAAGTTCTGGGTTCAGTTAGGTGCTTCAATGAATAAGGTAATTCATGATCAAGGAAGACACTAAATGCTAGCTTACATGTACATAAATCATGCATGTATACACTGCTATACATGTTTTCCCCTGACATGCAAACATCCACACTCACATACACACCACACATGTGTACACATACACATATACAGACATGAGAGAAATTTTTCAAAGAGAAAAAAGTACCATGTTCTTATGGAAAATAACAGGAAGAGAAGATGAACGTCTTAATTTCCAGTGTGCAAACTTAGGCATTATTTATAACATCTTTTCTAAAGGAACAAGAATATAGGCATACAAGAAGCATGCAATATTTTTGTCTAAGCAGGAGATGGTGTTTGTCAGTAAGGCTTACTTTGTTTTTTTCTGATTTTTCCAATCTTAGTACTCTACGCTGAAGTACAAAGTTGAACAATTTTGTGGCATAAAACTCACAAAACATTTTTTTCTAAAAAAGAAAAAACAAAAACAAAAAACAAACAAACTACCATCTGAGGCTCTGTGCCATGGGTTAAGCTAATGAATGAGATAATATAAAAATAATGTTTTTAATTCCAAAGATCATGACCAGACATACATTCTGTGAAAGATTAATTGATACTAAGGAGAACAATTTGGTTAGCAAGCACTTAACAGCATATTGTATAAATACTCTACTTTAAAATGTCAAAACCTTATTTTTAGTTTGATTGCTTTAATTTTTAATAACATTCCTTTTTCTAAATTGTATTTATTTTCAATAACATTAAGCTACATTGATTCAACAAACTCACATAAAATGTTCATATGCCATACTCTGTGATTTTGGACCTCTGATCCTCTAGATCTACAACAAATATATCTCTGGGCATTATAAATTGTACAGTCTCTGCTAATCTGTAACCAGGGCACAAAACAGACAAACAAGCATGAGCTTTAATCACTGAGAACAAAAGTGATTGTCTTACACTACCAAGTCCTGGGGTTCTGAACAGAACTCTACTAACCTAAGCTTATTTAAGCCTGGATTTTTGGCAGATTCTAGAAGAGAAACATATTCTCTTGGCCATCCAGATTGTTGGGGGAACCTAGTTTATTTTGGTTATATGGATGAGACCTCTATTACTCCACTGACTCTCTGCTCAGGATGGATCACCAACTTCTTCTGAGTAACACATTTTCAAGGCTTTTCAATTATGGTTATGTGATTATAACATTCTGAAACAAAGACATAAAATTTGAAAATCAGGAGAAAATACTCAAAGCATTACCAATTGATGAGGATATTACAGTTACATATTTCATGTGTGTGTGTAAATTTGATTTCTATTGGCCTTCATTTTTGTAAGAGAAGATGGACGGTTTATAAAATATTATTAATAATTATACATCACCAAGTTGCACAACTATAATCATGCTGGTTGATATTTTTAAATTATTCTAGGCACATATAACAAAACATCCAAAACTTCTAAACTCTTTTGAGATATGTATGACAGCATAAAAATAATCAACAGCCTACAATCAAACTTAATGCCATAGAAGCCTACCACTTTGTATTTTAATAGTCAAAGTGATTTTGTATTTGTATTTTCTTCTGTCTTAAGCACAGAAATTAACAATATTTTATAATATTTTACATTTAATAATTAATTTCTTGCTGTCATATTCAATACACATACACAGGAATACAAATCAAAGTATTTTATAAAGGATCAATTTTCTTGCAAAAACCTGTATATTTTTTGGTATTATAAATGTGCTTAGATTGTCCATTTAACATTTCTATATGTGACATTGAATCAAAAACTATTCAAGTAGTTCCTTTAGATGTTAAACAAACATTAAACAAAAGTAACTAAATTCTTTTTGGATGAAAGAGCGTATCCACACAGTTATTTCATCCTCCTGGTCGTGTTTCCTATGGTGTAGTTACTAGTTTAACTCTAAGTTCTGGAAGTGAGTTCACCAGCTAGGAGAAAGGCTAAGGTATTTGTGATTAGCAACTACGGGGTGATTTATGCCCTAGCAACTCTTAGATGGACTTACATTCTGAAAAATAAATGTTTTATGATCTAAAACAGACTTTCGTTAAAAGGTTTCATATCAGACTGGGTCTTATCGGAGTTTCTGTATTGAATCAAAAGCCCGCTGCTTTTACCCCCATAGCAGTAGAGGGATGAGTAGCTCCAGTGTGTCCTTTTATGTTTTAGACTTGACCTTCCAGATAGCAGAGAGCCGTTCTTTCAAACACTCAAGTATCTACCGAGAAATTACAGCACATCTCAGAACTTCAGCCTGTCTGCTTTCTGCAACTGCTGCTCTAGTGTTCAGATATGTGATTCACAGCAGCCTCCAGTTTGATTCCCTCACTGGCAGACAGCAGGGAATTGAGATTGAACACAAAAGATTCTGCATAGTTTCAAAATCCTTCTTCATTTGGGTATAACATTCAAGAAAAAGCAGTTTAGCCAATTCTAAAAATGCTACTTAAGAGTTCTATATATCACAGCAGTAGCAGGGCCTAGGAAACCTGGCAATTTTAACCAGCAATTTATGAGTTTTCAAGGACTTAGAATAGGCAATATCAAACATCTCTTTGCCTTATTAAGCAGAAGTGATTCTAGAAATATTTGCAAGAGTGTGGATAGCAGGAGAAATGTCGGTGAATATTTTTTCCTCTATACTGCATGGATTGAAAATTACTTGGGCTTACATACATATGGGCATACACAGATACATAAATTTAATATGAGTTCTATTGTTTGAAGATGAATTAATTTCTCTCATAGAAAATCATTCATCTAAATTTGCTTCTGTCACACTCACTTTTATTCCCTTTTCTTGTAAAGGAAATGTATGAATATGTATTTGGCCTTTGGCATGTTACTGCAAAATTCTTGATTAACTTTATTATCTATTTGATTTTTGTAGGGCAGGAATGGATTGAAAAGGGTTACCATATAGCAAGAGGTTGAGCTGGTTTTGAACTCCTCTGTAGTTGAACAAGACTTTGAGCTCTCAGTCACTCTGCCTCCACCTCCCAGTTGTTGGGATTGCAGATATGTGCCAGTATGTGCAGCCTCTTGGTTGAGTTAAAAAGAACATAGTTTCTTTCTTTCTTCCCATTCTAAAAACTCAGCATTGATCTGGCCAAAATATTATGCAATAGCTTACATTTTGCTTCTTTTATATACTTAGCTTAGTCATGTAAATACCTTTTTACACTCAAGGATTATTCTTACATCTAGGTTCTCAAGATAACCAGGTATTTTCTTAATAAGAAGTAAATGCATTGTTTTTCTCTGCTGAGTAGTATTCCATTGTATATATGTACCACAGTTTATTTATCCATTCTTCGGTTGAAGGGCATCTAGGTTGTTTCCAGGTTCTGGCTATTACAAATAATGCTGATATGAACATAGCTGAGCAAGTGCCCTTGTGGTATGATTGAGCATTCCTTGGGTATATGCCCAAGAGTGGTATAGCTGGATCTTGGGGGAGATTGATTCCCAATTTTCTAAGAAAGCGCCATATTGATTTCCACAGTGGCTGTACCAGCTTGCATTCCCACCAGCAGTGGAGGAGAGTTCCCCTAGCTCCACATCCTCTCCAGCACAAAGTGTCCTCAGTGTTTTTGATCTTAGCCAATCTGACTGGCGTAAGGTGGTATCTCAGAGTTGTTTTGATTTGCATTTCCCTAATGATTAGGGATGTTGAGCAATTCCTTAAATGTCTCTCAGCCATTTGTGTTTCCACTGCTGAGAATTCTCTGTTTAGTTCTATAGCCCATTTCTTAATTGGACTGTTGGGAATTTTGGTGTTTAATTTCTTGAGTTCCCTATATATTCTGGATATCAGTCCTCTGTCAGATGTGGGGCTGGTGAAGATCTTTTCCCATTCTGTGGGCTGTCGCTTTGCCTTCTTGACCGTATCCTTTGCTCTACAAAAGCTTTTCAATTTCAAGAGGTCCCATTGATTGATTGTTTGTCTCAGTGTCTGAGCTACTGGTGTTATACCTAGGAAGCGATCTCCTATGCCAATGCGTTCAAGACTACTTCCTACTTTCTCTTCTAGCAGGTTCAGAGTAGCCGGATTTACGTTGAGGTCTTTGATCCACTTGGACTTAAGTTTTGTGCACGGTGATAGATATGGATCTATTTGCAGCCTTCTGCACGTTGCTATCCAGTTATGCCAGCACCATTTGTTGAAGATGCTTTCTTTTTTCCATTGTACACTTTTGGCTTCTTTGTCAAAAATTATATGTTCATAGGTGAGTGGATTAATGTCAGGGTCTTCAATTTGATTCCATTGGTCCACAAGTCGGTTTTTATGCCAGTACCAAGCTGTTTGTATTACTGTAGCTCTATAGTAGAGCTTGAAGTCAGGGAACGTGATGCCTCCAGAGGTTGTTTTATTGTACAGGATTCTTTTGGCTATCCTGAGTTTTTTGTTTCTCCATATGAAGTTGAGTATTATTCTTTCCAGGTCTGTGAAGAATTGCGTTGGTATTTTGATGGGGATTGCATTGAATCTGTAGATAGCTTTTGGTAAAATTGCCATTTTTACTATGTTAGTCCTGCCTATCCATGAGCATGGGAGATCTTTCCATTTTCTGACATCTTCTTCAATTTCTTTTTTCAGGGACTTGAAGTTCTTGTCATATAGGTCCTTCACTTGCTTGGTTAGTGTTACCCCAAGGTATTTTATGTCATTTGTGGCTATTGTAAAGGGTGATGTATCTCTGATTTCCTTCAGGCAAATGGAGGGATCTAGAAAAAATCCTCCTGAGCGAGGTAACCCAGACTCAGAAAGACAAACATGGTATGTACCCACTCATAGGAGGATACTAGATGTGGAGCAAGGATGACTGGACTGCTACTCACAACACCAGGGAGGCTACCTGGAAAACAGGACCCCAAGAAAGACTCGGGGATCACCCAATGATGGAGAAATGGATGAGATCTACATGAACAGTCTGGACGCCCCAGGTGGAGCTCCGGGAGTCCAATTGGTGAGAAGGAGGAGGGTTTATGTGAGCAAGAGTTGTTGGGACCAGGGATGGATGGAATACAGAGACAAGTGGCCAAACGAATGGAAACACATGAACTGTGAACCAATGGCTGAGGGGCCCCCAACTGGATTAGGCCCTCGGAATGGGTGAGACAGTTGATTGGCTTGATCTGTTTAGGAGGCATCCAGGCAGTTGGACTGGGTCCTGTGCTCAGTGCATGAATTGACTGTTTGAAACCTGGGGCTTAGTAGAGACCCTTGGCCCAGCCTGGGAGGAGGGGACTAGACCTGCCTGGGCTGAGTCCACCAGGTTGATCTCAACCCTCGGGGGAATCTTTGCCCTGGAGGAGATGGAAATGGGTGGGGGGGGGGGGGTAGGGGACGGGTGGAGGGGGGGGGACGGGAGGAGGGAGAACGGGGGGAATCTATGGCTGATATGTAAAGTTGAATTGTATATTAAAATAAAAAAAAAGAAAAATAAATAAATAAATTAGTTATAAAAAAAGAAGTAAATGCAACTATATTGCATAAATACATGATTAATTAAAAATTAGTATGTATGTTGGTAGATGTTTGTGTGTATGAGTCTAAATGCTGATTTTAGGGAAATATAGTGCTGGGACCATAGAAAATTTAAAATATTTTTAAAGTTTTAAATACATCATGAATATTTGGAGAAGGCAGTTGTTTAAAGGTCTGGAAGATTCTAACGTTATTTTTCTTAGAATTTTCTTTTCCCATTTTTATAATCTAAATATCATTTGGGAAGTTATATTTCTCTAGAAGAGTCCAGGTGTATTGTATTCTTCATCAGACTCACACACTAAATGAAAATGTAGACACCATCCACAATGTTGAAATAGAGAAACATGAGACAACAAAAAGTGTTCACTGATACTCAGGGCAGGGTGAAATTGGGCTAGAGAGAACAAGTTTTATAGTAAAGTGACATCATATTTAGTTTCTGTAAGTTTATTTACTAACTTAGTTAATTTTAACATTCCTAAGTCACTAATCCCTCAGGTAGGGGTATGTGTGTGTGTGTGTGTGTGTGTGTGTGTGTGTGTGTGTGTGTGTGTATTTCCTCTATAACTGCTTTTTCTAATTCCTGGGTGTGGATGTATGCTACTGTAGATGAGAAGTGAACATGGTTGTGAGGTTATCATTGCTGACTCTGCTGGCATTTGCCAAATTTCAGTTATTAGCAGCTGATAGCATACATTCCTCAATCTCTGGCAACTATCAAATAGAAGAAGAAGGAGATTCTTTCTCTTTCTTTTCGTCTGTAGCATTTCCACCTTTTCTTTAGCTTCTGACTACCAGGGAGTGATAACATTATAGTGACAAAGTGGTATTACAGTATCCAAGAAGAAACTATCACCAGGATTCACTAGTTGAAAAAATTAGATTTCTTCATATAGAAAAAAAGCATTTTATGATCAGTGTTAGAAGTTTATCACTAGGTATAACCTCATACCATCTAATCTTGTGTGTTCAATTTTTATTTTAAATTGGGTTTATGGTATCTACAGAACTTTTAATCCATCTGTCTTCTTTCCTACTGTATATAAACTCTAGGAATCTCAAAACAGATCTTAAAATTATTTCTTGAAATAGTTACTTTTTACAATGGAATTAAACCAACATCTCAGGAAATTATCTCTAATAATCAGAAAAGGCTTGAACATGAAAATAATCATTATATTTTAAAGAGTTATTTTTAATTTCTTCTTTTATTACTGAGATTATAGTATAATGGCATCATTTTCCCTTTCTCCTTTCTCTCTCCAAACCCTGCCTTATACCCCTTGTTCTCTTTCAAATTCAAGGCCTAATTTTTAAATTAACTGTTGCTATATGTACATATGTATGTACATATATATCTGTAAATATAAATGGCTCAGTCTGTATAATGTTACTTACATGTATCTTTTCAAGGCCGGCCATTTGGTATTGGATAACTAACTTGTGTGCTCTTCCCTGAGAAAGAATATTTCTCCCATTCTCGGCATTCCTTAATTCCTCAGTTTCCCATAGTTCTTGTAGGTTTGAGGCCTCATGATCTTTTCCATGTATTTTTATTTATAGGCATCCATGTTTTAGCTGAACATATGTAAGTATATCATGTGAGTGTAATGTCCCTAGAGGCCAGAAGAAATTTTTCAGATCCCCTGGAATTGGAATTGCAGATATTTGTGAACTACTGTGTTGGTACTGGGAACTGAACCCAGATCCTCTTTAAAATCAGCAAGTGGTCTTAAATACTGAGCCCTAACTCCAACCCTCATAATACTTTTAAAGAGTTTGATTAACATGGTGTATTAAAATATATTGTGATTTCAGGAATTCCATTAATAAGATATATACACATGTATTATGATGGTTTATATTTTGCTATTTAACAAATTTCAGAGAAAAATATGGTAAGTAGATGCCCTTCTTTGTTTACTAATATCTTTTAACATATTTAAGTGTATCAATCAATGAGTTCTAAGACAACAAAATGCTTTAAAAACTATTTTGACTATGTGGCTGCAGAAGTGAGGGCTTCACCTTCTTTTTGCCTGGAGGTTGATCTCTGCTTACAGAAGTTACTGTGTTCTCCACTGCATTGCAGCTCACTATATCAAACCAGATATGAGAGTTCAGAGTAAATTTGGTATCAAGACAGACATGCATTTTGCATAACTATGGGAGCAATATCCCCATCATCTTTGCAATATTCTAGAAGAATTTACAGATGCATCAACAGAAAGGATTATACAGAGGTCCAATTGCATTTTCAAGTCTTCCCTCCAGACTTGAAAATAAAGCTTTGTAAATAACAACAACCCAAAAAAAAAAAAAAAACCAAAATATGTCCTCACAGGACTGTTTTAGAGTGTTTTCAGTAGTTATAAATATATGATGATGGTCTACCTGCACCAGAGGTCAGTTTCTCAGTGGTGGGTAGTGTAAGGGAGCATTCATTATTTTAATGTGGTCAGAGTCTCAGATGAGCTGGGTGCGCATTGCTTTTTAATGTCTTTCTGCATTTGTTTGTTTATTGTATACTATTTTCTCTCTCTTTCCTATAGTTTTACCACCTGTTTTGTTCTTAAGATAGATCATGAATACATAGCTTGAAATAATTACTTCTCTATATTTCATGTGTTGCTTTGAAAACTCTCATAAATCATGGTATAGCTTTGTGTAGTGGTTTAAACGAGAGATATTCCCCATAGTCTCAAGCATTTAAACACTTACTTCCCAGTTGGTGTTTCTGTTTGGGGAAGTTTAAGTGGTGTAGTCTTGGTGGAAGAAGTAGATCACAGGAGACAGAATTTGAGATTGAAAAGCCTTGCCTACTTCCAATTTATTCTCTTTGCTTTGTTCTTATGGTTCAAGATGTCAGATCTCAGCTTCATACCCCAACTTCCATTTCTACCACTGTTTCCATGCCTGCCCCTCATGATGGACTCCCATCACTCTAGAATTACAAGCAGAGTAAACTCTTTCTTCCATAAGTTGCTTTTTGGTCATGGTGCTTTTATCACAACAGCAGAAGAGAAAATAATACACTCCGACTCTGAATGAAAATTCCACTATTGCTGTGAAGTACCCCCAGATTTTGGCAAAAGCCAGTGGCCATTGCATTCCTTTCCATGTGTTGATGCCCCATAAACTCAGGAAGGGTGACTCTTCCATCCCCCTTGTTGTCAATAAATCCACCTGGTGTATTTTTATGGGACAGAAGATTAGGGTGAAACAGTCAAGATAATTGGCCTTGCATAGTTTGTACTTTTAGAGGAACAGCTGGAATCTGGGCTCCACTGAGACTGTCCATCAGGGAAACTACAGGAAGTGTCTGGAGAGGAACAGTCAGACTTCATTAATGGCTTTTCAGAGATTTAGGAGAATGCATTCTCAGAGGGATGGCAGTATGCTGGAGAGATACTCTCCTTTCTTGCTTCATATGTTATAAAGTGCTATTTCTGATGGATTCTTTAGGCAAAACCTTAATGCAGTCCAGATTCTAGGAAAATAATTACAGTTATCTGCCTGTCAATTGAGGAGTGGCAGACAGCCGCATGGCCAGCCTTACAATACCACATTGGTTTATAATGTTTGCCTCCCTAGATGCATGCCCCTGTCAGGAAAGTTGTAAACTTAGAATTACAAAACTGCTCACAATAGAATTCCATCAGTCAATTATTTTATTAGGTTATTTAGTGTGTAATTATCACTGCTTAGGTTACTCTGGTAGCTATAAAACCGAATGTTGCTTTATCTCTTTTGAACACTAAGCCATAAAGCCGGGACATTTCTGAGGGTCAGTAGTCCTAATTATAGTTTGAAATTATGTTTTATTTGAACTGCTTAGGAAACTGTTTATAGCTCAGCTTTGATTCATAACTTTGCCTTTTGATATTGGTATGCATACTGGACAATACACAACTCCTTGTTCTGTTGGTTTCTCTTGTGCTTTTCCCACTTAGGCCCAGAAAGGGTTGGGAGTCTCTGAAAGGCACTAGGAGAAAGAATGGGCTCATTTATTTAAGTGTCCTGTGTTCTGTCCATGCCGCAGCTGATTTTGCTGTTCGCTGGTTGAATAAGTGTTCCAAATTTCTAGGTTTGTTGTATTTCACTTTCAACCGTTCTCCTCAGGCTTCAACTCCCTATGGGAGCAACCTAGGGCTGTGTGTTCAGAGAACTCAGCTGAATGCATGTAGTATCTACAACATGTCTGGGTTATTTTAAAATAATTTGGAAATTTTACAACATACACCCCAATCCCACTCACCTCCCAGTTCCTTCACACACTTCCCTGATCCCTGCAGCATCTCCCCAAAGAGCCCCCCAAATCAATTAAAAACAAAACAAACAAAAATAAAAAAACACCTCACTCCTCCCTTTTCTCAACAAATATTCATTTATCCTATTAGTATTGGGTGCTGTAGTGTGTCACACAGAATACTCTTTTGTCCAATCAGCCCAACCCACAGAATGTTCATTGCATTGAGTCATTTATCTGGTTCTAGGCCTCTGGCACACCATCATCACAGACTTCCACCAAAACTCCTCTCAGATATCCTGCTGTTGCCCCAAGTCATAGGGATCCTGCTCTTATCTTTCCGTAAGACCAGTCCCTTCATGTACCCCAGCAGCTCATAGACTGGGTAGATGTTAGGGTAGGCCAATTATAGGCATAGGATGTGAGTCTCTCTGGTAGCTGAGCTGCTCATTCAGGACTACTGGGACTGCCCCCATAGTTGAAGAGCAGAACCAGCTCTCCTAGACCTATGACATAGTGGCCAGCTCTTCCATGACAATGGTGAGGGGTGGGGCCATCTCTCCTGAGTGTGGGATTCAGCTCTCCCATGGGGGATAGGACCAACTCTCCTGCTGCAGTGACCAGCAAGAGGCAGGACCACCTATCCCAGGGCCTGTAAGGGGCGAGCCTGGCTCAGCATAACCCTGTGATTTCAACATGCATGGTTCCTATGACATCCTCTGGCAGCACAAGCCATGGACATGATCACAGACCCTAGCTGCAGCAGGACCATAGGCCCAGACACGGCCATTGGAAGCAGCTCAGGCCTGGATGTCACCATGGTCCTGATGGCAGCACAGACCACCCAGAGCAGTATGGTGCTGGAGGCACTCAAACACCAAGACTGTCTCAGCTGGTTGTCCAGACTCCAGGGTGCAGAGCCCTCAGTGGTAAAAGGAACCATAGACATCAACTCAGACCCTGGCTGCTACTGGGCCTAGGGCTCAGACATGGCCCTATGCAGCAGGTGGGACACAGATTACACCATGGCCTCATGTGGCAGTGTAGGCCACCCAGATTTACATGACCCTGGTGGCAGCATGGTACTCAGACACCCACATGACCACAATTTGCAGCTTAGACCCCAATCATTCATTTGGCCTTTGGTGTTGCCATGGTCCAGGGACGTCTACACAGACCGCATCTATGGTAGGACCCCAGACTCAGACATAGTCCCTGGTAGCAGTACAGGTCCAATGTCACCATGGCCCTAGGTGGCAGTACAGGCCACTCAGATTGGCATGTCCCCAGCCACAGTGAGGCTCAGACATCAACATGATCCCAAGCAGTGGCCCAGACTCCTGGCATTGGCCTGGCCTTCGACGGTATCAGGAGCCAGAGACATCAACACAGACTCTGCCTGCAGTAGGATCACAGACCTAGATAGACATGGACCTCAGCAGCAGCTGTGGCCTGGATGACATCATAGCCCCAGGGGATAGTGCAAGCCACTCAGACTGGCCTGGTCCCTGTGGTGGCATGGCCCTCAGATGCTAACATGGCCACAGGTTTCGGCCTAGACCCCGGGCATCTGTGTGGCCTTTGGTGACACCACAGGCCACAAACATCAACACTGACCCCAGCTGTGGTGGGAAAACAAACTTAAACACAGTCCTCATTAGCAATCTGGGACAGAGCTCAGCTGTTACATCGTTGCCAGGGGTCTGTGTGGGACCCTGGGACGATGTTGGTGTCCAAGGGCCATGCAGCAGCTAGAGCCATTGATCTGAGTGGCCTGTGCTGCCACCTGGGGCCATGATGACATCTGGAGAGATACTAACACAGAGTTTAGAAAATGCTTACTTTTAGCCTTAGAGGGCCAGGGGGCATTTGCGGTCTGAGTGGCATGGTACCGTTCTAAACTCATGGCTAGGGCACTTGTTTGTGCTCATTCTGAATTTCTGACTTTCAGTTGTATATGCAGTGATTCTTAACTTATGTGTCATAAACCCTTTGGTGGTAGAACTATCCTTTCTCAAAGGTCTCATACCAGATATCCTGCACATCATATGTTTACATTACCATTCATAAGAGCAGGAAAATTACTTCTAGGAAGTAGCAGCAGAAATAATGTCATGGTTTGGGGTGGGCCATAACATGAGGAGCTGCAGTGAAGAGTCAGAGCACAAGGAAAGCGGAGAAACACTGGTAGAGGGGTCCAGAGCATAAGGAAAGCGGAGAAACACTGGTAGAGGGGTCCCAGAGCACAAGGAA
>CABHPR010142489.1:0-13939 GCA_902168415.1 Peromyscus melanophrys | reverse complement strand
TTTTTTTTTTTAGTGAGAGTCCTGGGAATCAAACTCTTCATTCTCATAGAGCAGACTCTGTATCAATGGATCTGTCTCTCAGCACCTCTTTGAATTCAAAATCAACAACATATTAGATGGTCTTATTTTGTTATCTAACCTGACAATCTCTACTTTTAAAATTGGGGGTCTCTCCCATGTTTACCTTATCTTTTTGGACTTCTGTTTTTAAATGCATATACATTATAATTTTTAATAATTTGATCCTGTTATTGTTTGGATTTGAAATGTCCTCTATAGGATACCTGCAAGTGGTGCTGTTTTTGGAGATTGTGGGATTGCTGGCAGGCCCATGGAAAGAAGTTGTGAGTGAGTGGGGAACTCTCTCATATCTGGGTTTCCTTGTTCTGAAACCTGTGGTCCTTAACCAAGGGTGGCTTGTCTTCCAGGAGATGTTTGGCAATATCTGGAGACATTTTTGGTTGTCACAAATGGGAGAGAAAATGCTATTGCATGTACTAGGTACAAACCAGCAATGTTGCTACATATACTATAATGCATGGAACACACTTTTGAACAAAAAATTATCCAGCACAAATTGCCAAATGCCAAGCTGAGACATTGCTCTAACAGCTGGGGTCCCGGCCTTACAAATTCTTTAAGGATGTCGTGGCTTTCCTCTTCCCACTTCTGCGGCTCTCACCTCTTGTTCCCATGACCTGACAAAAGGGAACTAGGTTGTGTGTCTCGTCTTTCATCTGAGGGCCTTGTCATCGCTCTTCCGGATTTTTGCACATGGTTGCTTCAGCTCCCTGAAGGATTCCAGAAAAGCTACGATTTTGAAATTATCTTGGTTTTTAAACTTCTTGGACTGGAATGAGGTTCTCTTGTGGCTTTGTTTATTCAAAGCAGATTCTGACCCCTCTATCATTTTGAAACAATTAATTCAAACCCAAAGAAAAATAATTGTGTCAATCTCAATGATAAGTGTACAAGCCAAAGTCACAAAGTCATAGTGTCTGTGTGAAATAAATCACAGCCATACAGGTGTTGTCTCGAGAATACAAGGGATCTTTACCAATGGAAAATTGATCATAATCCAGTTCTCCAACAGAGCGCAGGAGGGATTCACATGACATCCCAGTAGAAGCAATTGTTCTCTAGGCTTTTAACACTATTTCCGTTATACCAACCCCATTATGCGCCACTTATGGGTCCCAAAGATTTTAATAATTCACCACGTAAGCGGATCGCTGATCAATCACGGCTGCAGAACAAGGACTCAGGAACCTTGTTTCTCCTGACAGCCCCAAGCAGGGGCAGAAGTAGGGTTTATAAGCATAAAATTCACAAACATTTGTTGCCAAATTACAGTTACAATTTTCACCAACCAGGATTTAGAGATTAGGGGCTTCCTTGAATGTTCCATCATTGTCAACAAATATACAGTGCAAGCCTTTCAGTCCAACCAATCAGGTTCATTTATTCCTTCTGTTATTAGGAACAGCCATGATGTTTCCAGAGAACTAAAGACACATAACGACTGTTTCTGTGGTTTAGGGAGGAGATTGGTCAGCTATTGGAAAGTTCTCAGCTCCCCTAGGGCTTGGGAACCTGAACTTTATTTCACCCGACAGGTAAAATGGAGTCTGAAGTCAACATGGCAGTACTCAGGCCAAGGAGCTTTTGCCTGCTCCCTTCATTTCTAATTTTAAAAACTCCTAAAATGGAATTAAGAGAGAATTTCACCCACCCAATGTAGTCCCCTTATTCAGCATCTACAGTAAGTGTCATTTAATGGTAAATCCTTACCATATTCCTAACAAAGTCAGGTATAAGACAAGTGACCTTCTACTTGACACAATACGGAGCCTCTAATCAACACACTAAGACAGAAGGAGAGTGAAAATATAAGAGCTCATAAAGAAGGAACATTTTGCTGATACCGAAAGTCTATAAAAGGAAATTAGAATTAGGCAGGTTACTCAGCTGAAGATGTAAAAATCAACATGTTACCATAGTACACAATTCTAGTTAAAAATATTAAAATAAAAAGGCACTGCTTGATGTATATGTATGTGCATATGAATAAACACAGCACAGCTCTTTGAAATGTTTTAGTTTTAACTGTGTGTGTGTGTGTGTGCGTCTGAATGTGGGTTTATGCATGTGCGTGCAGTACCTTTAGGTGCCGGGCCCTCCAGAAGAGCAGCAAGCACGCTGAAATTATCGAGCCGTCTCTCCCTGCTCTGTTTTTCCATCATCTTATGGAGAGATAATATATATTTGAAGAGCAAAGTGAAGACCTGAATAAGTGAAGAGATATTCCATATTTGACAAATATACTTATTTGTACCCATTTTAATGTATGTCAAAAGATTGACTGGTTAAAAGTATCTTATGTGTATGGGTGTTTTGATTGCATATGTACCTGTGCGCCATATGTGTACTTGCTGCCCCCAGAGACAGAGGCCAGAATAACATATCAGATAACTCCCTGGAGTTGGAGTTAGAGACCGTTGTGAGCCACCATGGGGGTGCTGGCAATGGAACCCTGGCCTTCCGGAAGAGTAGAAGGTGCTCTTATCCTCTGAGCCATGTCTCCAGCATCTGTTTATGATTTTTGAAGCAGGGTCTTGTTATATAGCTTACGTTAGCTTTAAACTTGCCTCAGCCCTGTGAGGACCAGGATTATAGGACTGTGCCATCAGGCTGAGCCTAATAGTTGTTGTTTGAGTGGAATGCATATGGAAAATTGAGAGAACTTTGAGAACAGCAAAAATAGTTTTGCTAAAGAAAATAAAATACCAAATTGTTGGGACAGAGGATAGAAATATAGGCCAGTAGCTTGGAATAGAGAACCTAGAAACAGGCCCTTACAGAGGTGAAAATTTTCTAAGTGACAGAATACTGTTACAAATCATTAGAAAAAGGGGAGCTAGTTGATAAGTAGCAATGACGTCACCGGTTTTCAACATAAGGATTAATTAAATCCCTAGTTTAATTTTTTGTTATTATTGTGGTGCTGGGAACTTAACCTATGGCAGGTGCTCTACCGCAGAACAGCCCTTTAGACTCCTACTTTAGCCATGTACAACGATAAACTGAAATTGAATTAAAAATTAAGTATAGCTGGGTATGGTGGTACAAGCCTTTAATCTCAGCACTTGGGAGTCAGAGGTGTCAGACTCCATTTAGTCTACAACAGTGAGTTTCAGGACAACCAAGGCTACATCATGTGACCTAGTCTCCAAAAAAACTAAGTATAATAAGCACAACACTTTCACTTTCAGGAAAAAAGAATCAGTTCATTCATTCAACAGTTAGTCACTGAGCTGCCATCACGTGCTAAGCCTTGTGCTGAGCACATAGCAGTGAATGAAGCAAAGGTCCTGCCCTTCAGATGACTTGTATTTACAAGACAGGAAAATGTGTATCATATGTTAGATGATGATAAATGTCATGCAGAAAAGGAAGCAGGGGAAGCTGCCACTTATGCAGGGTAGTTAGAGTAGGCTGTCCCGGTAAGGTCGCCCTGGAGCTGAGGGGATTGGGGTTGTGGAACCAGCTTGCCTATGGCTCTGAGACAGGAGTGTTCTGGCTTTTTGAAGTGTGGCTGGAGCCAGGCGGAAGCATAATTGAGGACTAGACAAAAGGGGACCTGTGTGGTTAGATATACAGGGCCTGGAAAGCTGTGGTAGGGCAGCTGAGGAGCCTGCGGAACTACAGCAAGATTTGTCCTAAAGAGGAGCAGTGCGCAACAGTCACACGCATTCTCTGCTACTGTGTGGGAGACAAATTAGAGAGGTGCAGGCAGACAGTAGGAATCCTGCAGACTATTTCAATGGAGAGGAATGGTGACCTGTCCCTGGGTGGTAGCGGTGGAGGTAGTTGGAAGCAGATGGAGTCTGACACACATGGAAGGGAGAGAATGCATCAGTTGCTGGCACTGGTTGTGAGAGAAGAGAAGAGGTCAGAGCATGGAGACTCCAAGACTTAGGCAACTTGCTTAATGATGGTGCCTTTCCACGAGAGGTCAGCTCTGTGCGGGGAGCAGACTCATGTGTTGGTTTTTTGCAGTGCTCTTACTCTGCCAGGAAACGTCACGAAACACGACAGAATCTACTAACAAGAGTTTTATTAAGATAAGGGAAAGGGACAGATGTGCACAGGCCTGTGGAAAGACATGTGAGTGAAGTGGGGCCGGGAATCATGGCGCCTGCTCATAAAGGCTGGGCTGCGCCTGCGCACATAGGCCCATGTGGCTATTCCATGCATGAGCGTAGATCACATGGTTGAGCTGCACACTTTACGCAACCACACAAAGCCACGGGATCCTGGTCACGCAAAACGTTTTTGACCTGGAAATGACTAGGGGGAAGTGACTAGGTCCCACCGGGCATGCGCGACCATGCCCAACCGTGGGGGCGTGTTTCCATATCATCATGGAAGAAAGTAAGGGATTGGCTTTAAATAGGTCATGAGGGCATGAGTGTGGAGTTCAGGCATGACAGTAAATTCTACCATACCATTTTGGGAATGGTTAGGCTAAGTGACATTGCCCAGTGAGTTAACATTTGCAAAGGTAAAGGGCTCTGAGACTTGGGAAGCTAAGAAAGGAGCCAGTGAAAGAGGAGAAGGAGCATTCTGGGAGATTTGAAGACACCAAGAAGATGTCCCAAGAATAAGAGAGCGACTCCATCACAGTCTAATGAAGGCTTAGTGAGAAGCGGAGTAAGCATCAGCCAGTGGATTCAGAGTGGGGATTACCCACGACCTTGACAATGGTTTCAGGGGAGTGGTGGAGACAAACGCCTTTTAGAAGTAGGCTCAAGAAAGAGTGGGGTGAGAGCAGGTGAAGAGAGTGTGCAAATGCTCTTAGAGGAGATTTTCTGTAGACAGAGAAAGGGGAATGGGGAGGTACAGGAGAAAAACAAATGACCATTTTTTAAAAAAGACATTTTATTTATTGATTTGGTGTGGGAGGCATGCATGTTAGGGTGCATATGAGGTCAGAGCACAACTTGTAGGCGTCAGTTCCCTCCTTCCACCACGTGGTCCCAGGGATCAAACTCAGAATACCAGGTTTGGTGCCGGCATTTTCTCCCTTTGAGTTGTCTGAGCAGACCATATGCTCTTTTTATGCAGAGTGAATGAAAAAAAGAAATAGAAAAGGAGGACATGACTGCTCCTAGGTACGGAGGAGGAGAAGGTTTAGATATGAGGGAGATATGAGGTAGATATGAGGGAGAGCATAGCCAGAGGCAGGGACATCTGGGGAGTCTAGAGTGAACAGGACCCTCAGCTGGGCCGCATGAGAGAGGTGGGAGGGAGAGAACCAGGAGATCAAGAGGCCGGGAGGGTAAAGTGTAGACAAAAGGAGCAGGTAACTAATGTGGCTGGATTATAGAGGGAAAGGCAGCTGGGGGAAGGGCAGCCCAGTCCACAGGCTGGAGAAGCTTAGGGTGAGAGGTGGGGTATGCCAGCCCTAGCCTGTAACAGGTAGGGAGTGAGGGATGCTGGGAGATCTGCTTTGATACATTAAATAGTCATCTCAGTTAGCCATTTGTCCCGGGTTTAAGACCCAGCACCAGGTGTTTGCATGCTAAGGGAATGAGTCAGGAAGGAGCAGCAGCATTGAGGTGAGAAGGGAGAAGAAGCCATGTGTTAGCTTTATATCAGAGCACTGCAGCTTACCCATGGAGGGAAAGCAGAGACTTGGGATGTATGTAGAGGACTGGTAGTCTCTGTAGATTGTGTTTTTTTTCCCCAGTACCATAAGAAGCAAGGTCATCAACTGAAAGAGCAGAGCCAAACGGGGTCAGGAATTTAAGAAAAGGAAAAGCGATGAAATAATTGTCTACAGCTGACCTGAGCTCCTGGGAGCTCACGGACTCTGGACCAACAGCTAGGGCACCTGCATGGGACCGACCTAGGCCCTCTGCATGTGGGTGACAGTTGTGGAGTTTGGTCTGTTTGTGGGGCTCCTGCAGTGGGATCAGGACCTGCCCTGGTGCTTGAGCTGGCCTTTGGGAACCTGTTCCCCATGCTCGGTTGCCTCACCCAGCCTTGATGCAGGGGGAGGTCCTGCCTCAACTTGATGTGCCAAGCTTTGTTGACGCCCATGGGAGGCCTGCTCTTTTCTGAATGGAGATGGTGGAGGAGTGGCTGGGGAGGGGGATAGATGGGAGGCAGGGGGGAGGGGGCCAGGGATGGGAAGGGAGGATGGAGGGGAAACTGGTCAATATGTAAAATAAATGAAAAAAAATTAATTAAAAAAAGAACTAATTGTCTATGAGAAATGAGAGAGGCCTGTGGAGATAGAGCAGTTGGTAGAATGTTTGCCTCACGCATATGAAGGCCCAGGTTTGATCCCAGCACCGAGTAAGCCAAGTGTGGTGATGCACACCTGTAACTCCAGCTCTCAGAGGTGGAGGTAGGAGGATCATGAATTCAAAGTCATCTTCAGTTACATATGGAGTTTAAGTTAAAAAAAAAAAATGAATGAGACTAGATCACTAAAGAAGTGGATCAGGGCAGGGGACAGCACTAAAGAGTCACCCAGTGGGCATGAGTTTGACACACCGTTCTTAGGCTCCCCATAGAGAATATCACGCGGTATTGGAAAGTAAATGGAGAGAACTACAGTTTTTCAGTGTTGGTAATTTTTTTTTTCATCGAAGTTCAGGTGTGTAAGAGTACAGCAAGAGAATAAGTACTGATACAGAGCAATGACTGTAGGATGACATGTGGACTGTAAGTTAGACAGTGGACGAGGTGAAGACATGAGGGGTGAGGGAGAGAAAGAGGCTGGGCAGGGGTAGCAGGTCCAAGGAGGTTTGAAGAGCCGTTGAGTTCAGGCTGCTGGAGGGGATGTCAAAGAAGGAGACAGAGGAAGAGGGAGTTGCTGGTCATCACAATAACAGAAGGAGTGCTGTTATTGGTAAAGGGGAGGTTGTAGGTATACTACTGAAGCAGGTGTGGGGGATGGAAAGATAGGGTCACTAGACGTGAGGGAGGTGAGGGTCTAAGATCGTGCTCTTGGATGCTTCACTGGCTGACTTTATGTCAACTTGACAGAGGCTAGCCATCAGAAGAGGAAGGAGCCCCAACTGAGAAAATGCCCCCATCAGATCAGGCTGTAGGCAAGTCTGTAGGGCATTTTCATAATTAGTTCTCAGTGGGGGAGTGTCCAGCCCATTGTGGGTAGGACCATCCTTCGTCTGGTGGTCCTGGGTTCTATAAGGAAGCAGGCTGAGCAAGCCATGAGGAATAAGCCAGTAGGCAGCGCTCCTCCATGGCCTCTGCATTAGCCCCTGCCTCCAGGTTCCTACCCTGCTGGAGTTCCTGTCCTTTCTTGCTTTGATGATGAAGAGTGATATGAAAATGTAAACCAAATAAACCCATTCCTCCCCAAGTTGCTTTGGCCATGGTGTTTGGTCGCAGCAGTAGTAAAGTCTTCGTGTGGAGGTTGGGGATATGGCAAGAAGTAGGTGAAATGAACAAAGACCACCAACAAGAGTGTACAGAGCATGCAAGTACCCTGAAAGTCAAAAAGGAGACAGTCATTCAATCCAGTGACAGAATGAACAGGCAGTCCGTAGGAGAGGAAGCCACACGGGCCTCCAACACATAGAGATCAACTTCCCTGGTAATCAGGGAAGTGTAAAATAAAATACGATTCTTCACGTCTAGCAGAGTGATCAAAGCAAAGTGTCCAAGTGAGCACTAAGAGCGATGGGGAGGAACAGCAGCGCCCACACAAGTCTTGCAAAACTAAGTTGGTGACCCATGTGCCCTTGGATTCAACTACCTCCTTCCAGATGTGATCTCTGGAGAGAAGCTCATGTCTGGGGCAAGGAGAAATTCACAGGATGATCATGGTAACATTTTTTTCTTTTAATAATTGATCGAAATTCAAACAATGTAGTTGTCCATCAACAGGAAGAAGAATAAGCTAATTTTATGTCTGTACAATATTTACAAATAAACCAGAGAAGCTACAAGTCTGAGTTCAATACCCAAGTCATAAGGTTGCAGAGAACTAGGAAGTTTCTTATGTTTCCTGTGATAATACCACGCGTGGAAAAGTACAACGGCAAGAGAAATGCCCTTATTTCTCCATATCAGTGCATGCAGAAGGATGGAGGTAACTTCAGGATGCTGGAGCCTCTTGGGAAAGAAGGGAGAAGGGAATGGGTCTGGAAGAGGTGCAAAAGAACTTCTGTTCACGTTTTAATGCCCCCCCCCCCTTTTTTTTTTTTTTAAAAAAATAGAAGTTGGAGAAAACAGGAAGAAATCTCAGCACTTGTCAAACGTGACTGGCAGCTTTACCACCCATCTCTGTTCTGCGGATTTGAAATGTTTCACAATAGACTTGGTGGATGGTAGATGCAGGGATGACACCACTTTCAGAGAAGAGATAAACACATGTCTAAAACTCATGAAACCCTACTGGGAAGTGACAGCCTTTCAATTTGTAAATGTTTCTGAGCACCTAAGTGTTGCACAACAGTGCCCGGGGTCTTAGGGAGCCTGCAGAGAATGAGCAATGTTTACAGATGTCAGAAGGAGGGATACGCCACTGGCAGAACCATCTCAGGCTCCAGGACAAACATTCCCCCAGAGGAGTCAAGCTGTTGGGTTAGAATGGAGTGAATTTGATAAAAAAAAAAAAAAATTCTAGAATGGGGTGAATTTGATAAAAATCTGCTGAAATATTTCTCATTGGCTGCAGCTCTCCAGGATTTCATTCTGTGACAGCTCCCTTCATTCCGGCTCTCTTGGTCACAGGAGGCACTTGCATATCCATCTCCCCTTTTCTGTGTGATATACACTTATGTATGTCAAAATAAATATTTATATGTAAATGTATTTATTATAGGGATATGTATTTATTTAATAGATGTACACCGACATATAACTTAACTCACTTCTCTGGGTCCTCTCTCTTACTGCAATCGCCATTTCTAGGAATAAAGCAGTCTTCCTCAGGGCCTTTGGTTACTAGGAACCCAGCTGGGGTGATAGGTGGGGTGTGACTGATGGGCTTACTCAGAGATACTACAGGTAGCTCAAAGGGTGCAACGCGTTGCTGACCTGTGTCATGAATCATCAAAAGGGTTTAGGAGTGTGATGGAAAATGGGCAGGGTGAGCTTAAGGGCGGAGGCTGAGAAGCACGAGAGGATGGGATGGAACCCCATATAGCAGGCTTCTTGTGGTAAGCATAGCTTTGCGACTGTCACAGCCCCAGACAGTTCTCCAGGAATCTGAGTGCCTGAGTCCGCTGGCCCCAGGTAGGCATACCATATTCTTCCAGGAGTCTCCCTTGGGAATGGAGAGTTGTAGAGTTTAGGGGAAATCAGAGGCTTCCAGGACACACAAATTTCTTCTTAGCACAGCTCCTGTGCTGAAGGGTGAGAGTTGGCTTTAAGGGACTCCAGCCGTCAGTAACTGTCCTGGGCATCGCCGGAAGTGTGAGGCCATGGAGAGGGAACTTCTTAAGGCCTGCACTCATTTTTCTTGGAGGACTGGATAATCTCGTTTCATTTGTACCTGGATGTAAAAGATTGAATCTCGATTCTTTGCTGTGGTACTAGCTAGCTACTCTAGAGACACCAGTGGGCTGAGCGGCTTCCTTCACAGAGCCCTGGACTTTGCTCCCACTAGGGGAGAACCACAGGGCTAGAGCACAGTAGGGCCCCACATGGGCCTGGAAGAGTCTCTTGGATTCTCCTGGGAATCCTGATGTCTCAGAAGTTGCTATGGGCCCCACTATGAAAGTGTAGCATATTATGTCAGAAAATTTAGCAATACCCCAACTTGCAAACAAGTGTAGGAAGTGTAAAGGGTTAAACAAGACAGAGCTCCATTAAAAAGAATTGTAAAGAAGTCACTTGGCAGAAATTCAAATTCCTCCAGAGCCAGCACATCTCAAAATCGATGCACACTCATGGCTGCACCTTGTTTTGGGAAGTTGGACTTTGTCCTTCTGTGTTACAATAAGTGTGTGGGGCCTGGTGCTGACCAGTCAGGGAGGCACAGGGCCCTTCCTACACACTCTACAGCAGAAGCGAAGCCTTTTGTCTTGTTAAAATACTTTGGCTTGTGTGGTCATTTTCCCGGGACCCCCCCAGACCCATTTCTAACAGGAGCGCCAGATGGTTCTTTTGTACAGCTCATTTAAAACTGTGAAAGTTTTGTAACAGAACTTCTTTTCACAACTTTAATAATCATTGCCTTTGAAAGTTTTCTGAGGTATAGGGAATTGGTCAGAAAAAAAAAAAAGCAACTCTATTTATTTTGGAACGGTAATAGATTTACAGAAAGCTAGCCAAGGCAATACAAAGGGCTTCTGCATCCACCTCGCTGCCTACAGTTGGTATCTTAATAAACAAACCAAAGCTAGGAGTTGACATGGGTGCTGCAGCTAGCTATGAATTTTGTTTCAATTTTACAGATTTTTTTTTTTCTGATAATGTCCTCATCATGCCTAAGACTCAGTCATCGTACCTAGGATTCAGTCCACGATGCCACACTGTGTTTAATCTTCATATCTCCTTATTTCCTCCTCTCTGGGACATTCTCTTAGGCTGTCATTTCTCATTCATCTGTTCACAGCTTGGAAGAGTTTTGGTGTTAAAGAACATCCCTCAGTCGGAGTTTGTTTGAGGTCTTCAGGAGTAGGAGGAGACGCTGGAGTGGAAATGCCCTCTTATTATGTCGGGGGGTACATGATGTCAGTGTAATCACTTGGAAGTGTTGGCCACATTTCTCCAGTGCAAAGCTCCTTTATTGTTTTCTCTCTGAACGCTCTTTGGAGATAGAACTCCAAGCCCAGCCCATGTTCCTTACAAGAAAAAGCAATTGCATGGAGCATTCTTTTGTAAAGACTTGTCTCTTCTCTATCATTCTGCCCACCCACCCACCTGCTGAGACAGGGTCTCAGGTAGTGAAGGCTGGCCTAGTATTTGCTATATAGTGGGAGGCAGCCTTGAGCTCAAGATCTTCCTAAGTGCTGGGATTACAGGTGTGCACCACCATGCCTTTTTAGTTTTCTAAACAGAGTCTCACTGTTACTAATGGAGTCAAGAACACATGTATGTGCATGTTCTTTAGTTAAGAGCCAGCCTGCCCTCCTTTCCTCTCTTGCCCAGGTGGCTAGTTTTGACCATCTACAGCTCTTCCAGCTGGTCCCCCCTGTGCCCTTCACCACATCTCCACCCGTTGGTTTTTAAACACGTGTTTCTTTGCTTTATTGATCTGTTTGCTTTTTATTTATTTCAGTGGTCATTAATATTCTGGCACTACAAGGCAGCCCAAGCTCATTTTAGAATTTTTCTGTTTCCAGACCTAGGATCAGCCATGTCTGCAGGAAGTAACCGGGCATTTAAAAATGGCAGATGTTGCTGCCTCCTTCTCTCCCTCTTCTTCCTCCTTCTTCTCCTTTTTTGGGGATGGAGTTGGAGTGGGGCAGGGGATCACCATGTAGCCCAGGCTGGCCTGAAACTCACAATTCTGTCTCAGTCTCCCATGTTTTGGGATGACAGGTCCGTGTCTCCATAACTAGCTATTTCAGATTTTAATCTCTGTTTTTCACTCTCCCATTCTGATTTTATTAGTATTCGTCTTTTATTAACTTGTTGAATTAAAAGATTATCTCACCACTGTCAGTAATTTCCTTTCTGGAACGTTTAAAGGCCACTTCATTCTCGGTGGATTGCTTTGGTCATGCCCTCCGGCACCTGATCTGTGGAGTTCTCACACTGTTGTTTTCTTACACTTATTAATTCGTGTGTGTGCACACACTTGGATGGATCAGTGTTCTCCTACCGTATGTTTCTGGGGCCCAGACTTAGGTTTTCGGGCTTGGTGGCTCACAGCGTCATTATTCACTGAGCCCTCTTTCAGGCCCTGTTCATTTCTTAACAGTGGGTTTTGCTTGACTTTCTCCGAAAGTCCTGTTTTGACAATAGTCCAGGACAACCCTACTTGTCATGTCCACTGCCTCAGACTGTCTACAGCAGCTCCCACATTACCACTGCAGCCCTTGAAGGCATTTGAGGCTGAGAATTTTTTTTTTGTCTTTTAATTTTTTCTGATAAATCTTAAAAAGATTAAAAAATTTTATTTGTGTATTCATGTGTCTGTATATGGGTATGAGTTCAAGTGCCCTTGGAGGCCAGCAGAGGGTATCAGGCCCTGCCCGATGTGGGTGCCAGGGATGCAACTCAGGTCTCTGGTAGAAGAGCAGAGTGCTCTTGAGAGCTGAGCCATCTCTCCAGCCCCTGCTTGTGATTCCTATGAGCCTTCTTTTTACCATGTTGTTTGAAGTTTTAAAAAAGATTTATCTATTGTATGTGCATTGGTGTTTTGCCTGCATGTATGTCTGTGCAAGGGTGTTGGAGCCTCCAGAACTGGAGCTACAGACCACTGTGAGCTGCCATGTGGGTGCTGGGAATTGAACCCCAGTCCTCTGAGAGAACAGCCATTGCTCTTAACTGCTGAGCCCTGAATTTCTTTTTTTACATGTTTCATCTAGTGGTCTGTGGCGAGGAGAAGACTGGAGTACTGATTTGATCGGTCACTTTGATAGCATCACCACTTACTTGGTTCTCCCTCACCTGCCCTCTCTTCCTCTCCTCTCCTCTCCCCTCCCTTCTCCTTTCCTCCTATCCTCTTCTCTCCTCTCATTTCTCACCTCCCCTCTCATTTCTTCTCCTGTCCTCTTCCCCTCCCCTCCCCTTCCCTCCTCTCCCCAGTGCTGAGGAATGAACCCAGGGCCTGTGTTCCTTAGACAATCATTCCCTCACTGAGCAGCACCCCCAGGCTCTGTCTCTTCTGGTGCAGCCATTTGTCAAGCATTGACTGGGACTAGAAATGTGAGATACATTTTGAAGCTGCAAGCCGGACAGATGTTCCTTTTCATCATTTTCTTTGGGAGGGAGAGAGATAGCAATGGTGACATTTTCTGGACCAAAAATGGGCACACATGATTTGCTATGTGGTGAATCTTGGCAGGTCAGGGACAGCATAAAACTGCAGGCATGGCAGTTTGGTTGGTTGGTTGGTTGGTTTTTTGCATGACCCCCGTTTCCTTCAGATGCTATGACTACACGGGGGGGGGGGGGGGGGCCCACTTTTTTTTATTTGTTTTATCGACACCTTTGTGCTCCGGTATCTGTGGATCTGAGACTGGTGGGTTCATCTCTTTTGTTTCTTTGCCCTGCTGTGCTGGGGAGGGAAGCCAGGGTCTTGCATTTGCTGCCAAGAGCTCTACCATTGAATGGAATTTCTGACCTCTCATGGTTTGTTTTGTTGTTGTTTTCTATTGACTGTTTTCTGGAAGGTCATAAGCTCTTAGTGTGCCTTTTCTAGTAAAAGGAGAGTTGAGGGATGTGAGGTATAACAGAAAATCATTGAGGTTTTTCTTCTTTTCTTTCATTTTTCCATTAGTTTACCAGGATTCTGTGACAAGGTCAGGTGGCTTAAACCACAGAAAACCTGTAAATCCACGATCACAGTGTTGGCAGGTTAGTTTCTCCTGACATCTCTCCAAGGCTTGCGGATGGTCATCTAGTCACTGTCTTCACGTGGCCTACTTTCTGTGTAGACACATCTCTATGATCCTTCTGGTGTAACTACACCCCCATTCTTCTAAACCCCAGTCAGATTGGATCAGCATCCACTCCTACAACATTATGTCAACACGATCTTCTCTTTAAAGGTTTTATCTCCAAGCATAGTGACACCCCAAAATTATTCCCTAACACTCCTTGAGATAAACAAGATTAAACTTGCTTTGAAACACAAAGATTTTGATAAAAGGTGCTTGGTGGCTTAAAGCCTTTCTGTTGAGGACAGATGTGACCCTGTCTAGTTTTAGAGACTTATTACCTGTTCTTTAGAAAGGTTCAGTTAGCTTTATCTACTAAGTCATGGTTTGTGCATGTCCTTAAT
>CABHPR010142488.1:0-32156 GCA_902168415.1 Peromyscus melanophrys | reverse complement strand
GTGTGTGTGTGTGTGTGTGTGTGTGTGTGTGTGTGTGTGTGCAAGTCTTCTCCATGTTTACTCTGTTTTCCGTGAACATGATTTTTTTCCCTTAAAATGATCTTTGCCTAAAATGATGTTTTTCTCCAAATATACTTTCAGATGTGTTTCACAAAATGTTAGAGATTGAGACTTACCTAATATTCCCTAGCTAATTAAGTTGGGAAATTAAACTGAGCATGACACATATCCATGTAAGCATTGGATCTCTCTACTTACTCTTCTGAACCCAAGATGCCTTGTAAGCTGTTCCCTCATTTTTCAACTGAAGTTCCTCATCCCAAGTAGCCTACCTCATGATGCTCTCATACCAACAAAACTCTTAGTTTTAAAAATAAGCTCAGCATCTGCATTTATTTATTTATTTATTTTTGCTCAAGAAGAAAAATAATTGTTTTGGGGGAGAGAGCACCAGTCAATATTAAATATTTATGTATACAAAATATTCAGATATAAACACATATGGCATACATGAGGGAATTAAATTCTATACATATGCCTGTGTACATGTACGTGGTGGTGTCACATACTCATGAGGGGCATTAAAATTTTTCTGCTATATTGGCAGGAGATAATGAAAAAATACTGAGAAACAAATCTTCAGACTATAATGATTTGCTATACCTTTAACTCAGCCTAACACTTGTAGAAAATTTCAATAGTGCTAAAATATGAATTCTATACAGGTTTCTAAAAGCATAAATTCTATATTCTTTTATAGCATGCTGAAGTAATAACCATGTTATGAATCTACCTGAGACAATACTGCAGGTACTACCACAGAAATAAAAAGCTCACAGACATCATATCATGGAACACTTCCATTCTCCTTTGATGACAAATGTCCACATGTATCAGGATGGTAAACTGGCTTTTCCATGATAAGCACAATACCACTGACAGAAAGAAGTTATTTATGCACTCCGTAAGGGCTTCTTGTGCATTGCATTTTGCTATTCTACAAATTAGGACTTAAGTTTTATTGGATAGGGTATTAAGATACAAAAGAAAAATCATATTGGTAAATGAATACTTACTCTGAGAAACAGAGAAGACCTTCAGTGGTGATAATGCTAAGCCATTAAAGTAGAATTCAGATCAACTTATTTTATCTATTAAAATACATACCTCTAGATTCTAAAATTAAGAAAGGATGATTGCTACTCCTAACTGTGAAAGCAGAGTAACTTTGCAATAGCAGCACCGATGTGAAGAAGCTGAATAGTTTATAAGAGCAAACTCTCATAGAACCAATTCCCTGTTGCTCAATTATTGCTTGGAGTAAATTGTTTGGATTATGAATAACCTCTAGCTTCCTGTTCTAAAAGCCTAAATCCATTGAGAGCAGTTTTGCCCACTCCACACAGTCATCAGAGATTCAGATCTTCCAAGAACAGTGAACCAAAGGTCTCTTTACTTATTTTAGCTTGTGCTAAATATCTTTATTTTTAATTATTATCTGTATGTATATACTAATGACTGCTGATAAAGGGCACAGGGATGAGCCCCCTATTTGTTTATCCAATAATAAATGGCCAGTCCTGAAATCATATACATACAAGCAACACTGAATCAACTCAGTAGGTTACATTTGTGTATTTATGTTTATGTATGCACTTTAAATAGTAATAATTAAGGAAAAGGGAGGGCATTAATTTGAAAAGGAATAATAGGGCAGAGAAGGGGTTGAAAAGAGGAAAGGGACGAGTGGAAATTTGCTTATTTTTATAATTTACTTTTGATATAGGGTCCTGACTGCATAGCTCTGGCTAACGTGAAGTTCCCTGTGCAGACCAGGCTGTCCTACAGACTCGTATCTGCCTGCCTCTGCTCAGAGTGCTGGGATGAAGACATGCACTACAACAGCTGACCTAAATATTTTAATTAAAATCAATATTAAAAAATAAATAAAACAAATATTTAATAGTACATTTTTAAAATATAAAATATTTTGAAATATTGGCTGCATATTTCAGGGGCCAAAAAGTGGTGAAAGCTCAATTAATTTACCTTGAACTGGCTGTTTACTGATTTTGAGCCTCTCATCTCGCTTTTTTTTTTTAAATAGAAATGACTATTACTACCTGTGTATTGTCAGATACAGCCAATCTGATGAGAAGACTCCCTTGTTGTTCTAGGTGTATTCTCTTTTAGCTCATATTTCTAATTATTTTCCCAACCTGGCATTATGAACTTCACAAGTAATTAAGTTTGTGTTTGATTAGAGCTGACGTTGATCAATAGGAGGAATCAGGGAAACGTCAGGAGCAGGATAAGAAAAGTAGCTCTGTGTCCTTCTCATCCCGTGCTTATCTTAACATGGGCATGCTAAGGTTTCCTTGTCCATACACAGAGAACTCCTCCCTGAGTGTTTCTCGCAGAAGAAAGCAGTATAAGGTGTTCTTTCCGGCTCAAGCTCTCAATGGCTCTGGAGCCAGTATCACTGTCCCTGATCGTGGGGCCTCCAAGTGGGGATTTTTTTTCTGCTGGTAAGCCTGCTTCATTTTCATTAAATTCAGTTTTTAAGGTCACCTTTGTTCTCATTCATTATTAGATCCTAAGCTTAGACAATAGAGCAGAACCTTGCTTTAGTGCCGTTCTCCTGTCTAGACCAGAATAAGACATGCTACGTATTTAATACATATTACATACAGAAGGGTAAAATTAGTCACAATAGCTATTTTCTGTTGCGTTAATGTTTGAAGTATTTCTGGTGTGTCATTGTTAGAGGTTAGAGGGACAAATGAATCACCCTCTGTCTGGGTCCTGATTCAATTGCTCAATTGAGAGTCATATGACAGTCAAATACTATAATTACTGGCAATATGGCAGGCAAATTTGAGTTTGACCATGTTGCTTAGGAATGATTTTCTCTTCTGCCCTCTGTATGGACATAACCTAGGTACAACAAGACAAAGATTGAACACCCAATATCAAGTCCTATAATCCTTTGCATAGGCAAGAATGCAAGATAGAGGAACCATGTGTTATTGGCAGGTGTACAGTTTGGCAAAACATTGACAGCACACAAAAACTGTAGAGATGTCATATATAACACTCAAAGCAGTAGCACCTTTTCAGAGATACGCACTTATAATTGCATGAAGTATATCAGCAGGATTTCATATCAACAGGGAAGCAGAAATACACAGTTGATCCTTCAGAACAGAACAGATGCATATGCTATGAACAGATGGTATATGGACAAGGACTATATGAGTGAAGAGTGCACCTGAATAAATTAGTGTGTAGAAGTCTAACCCTGTGAGTGAAAATATAATTGCAAAAGAGAAATAACCAATTTCCTTCTGTGAAGTTGGAAATCTATTTTATAAAAACTGTGTGTGCTATGTTAACTATGTTATATTAACCTAAGAACATATAAACAACTAGCTACTGAGGCAATTATACAGAGGGTCTAGAAACTTTCCAGTATTTACTGCAGGAAGTGAGGACAGAAACAGAGCCAACCAGGGAGAACTTCTATTTCAAATACTAGAAGCGACTGTAACATCATGTGAAAATCTGACAGAGATGACTTAAATTTACAAGGAGACATTTCATACCATATTTTTGTCTGTGAGTGAGCTGTAAATAGTTTGTTTCAAATTTTAAAAAAGTAGCAACATGTTGTGCTGGAAAGATGACTCAGCAGTTGATTCACTGATATACTCTTCCTAAGGACCTGAATTTGATTCCTATCACCCACATGGCAGCCAACAACCACATGTTAACTCCAGTTCCAGGGCATTCTTCATTCTTTCCTGGCCTGCACAGGAAGTGCATACACCTGGTACAAAAAATCAAATGCAGGGAAAACACTCATTTACATAAAATAAAAAGTAAATAATCTCAAAATGTAAAATCTTACAATAAAACATACTAACATTTCAACAATATGAAAATTAGAGAATGGAAAACCTATGCCTTTGTATATAATAGTATTTACATATATAGGTATAAGAAGAAATGGTTTATTATTAATAATGCGAAATGAATAGGAAAAGTATGAACATTTTAATATTAAAATAGGCAAAGGATGGGGACATGTCACAAGAGAAATCTAAAATCTACACACAAATGAAACTATTAAAATATAATGAGTTTTATGCACTAAATAACTGTACACTAATAAGGCTAAAGAATCAAGTTACTGTTTATTTGGAAACACTAGACAATGGTGATGAAAGAGGAGAGGATGGGGGGTGGGCCGGGGGGAGGGGGGCGGGACGGGAGGAGGGAGAACGGGGGAATCTATGGCTGATATGTAAAGTTGAATTATATTGTAAAATAAAATAAATTAAATTAAAAAAAAAAGAAAGAGGAGAGGAGCAGAGGCACACTGATGAGAACGCAAGTTCAAAAACAGAAGAACACCATGCCCTGCTAAGGGAAAATTGGCATTTCCATCAAGAACATACGTATAGAGATTCCATCAGATCAATAATATCATTTGAAAGGTTGTCTATCTTGCAGTAACAGTCTGAGATATATCTCTGAAAAATTTATGAGTTAACTTGTAAAAAAATCTTAAAAAGAAAGAATTGACCGACTATGGTTGGGAAATTTCAGGAAAATACTTTGAAGAACACACACATGTAAATAAAGGAGCTTACTCCCATGGCACTGGGCAATTCTACTTTTGATAACATAGCTACCATTTTCCATATTGACTTTATATAACAGTGACAATATCTCCAGTCAATTTTAGAATTCTTTTTATTCATTCATCAAGATGGACTGTAATATTTAATTTACAAAACAACACACACTATTGTACTTTATGTCATTTATAAGAGACAGAAATTAAAATTAATTAGTGGCAAAAGGTGATTGGGTAAATTTAAATGCCCATTTTCTTAGAAAGTAAAGGGTTGTGTACCTCTCAACTTACTTCATGAACACGTCCTTCTTGACAACTTTCCTTATTGCTCTTTTCACATCTTTGTTTCTCAGGCTGTAGATCAAAGGGTTTAACATTGGACTTACAAAGATATAAAAGACAGCCACAATTTTCCCCTGCTCTACAGACTTCTCAGAAGGAGGCCTGAGGTACATACAAAACAAAGTCCCATAAAAAACAGTGACAGCCACCAAATGAGACCCACAAGTAGAGAAGGCCTTATGCCTCCCCTCTGCAGAACGGATTCACAGGATGGCTGCAAAGATGAAAATGTAGGAGATGAGGATGATGATGAGAGAGCAGGTGAGGTTGGATCCAGCCACCACAAACATGGCAGTTTCTTTGACATAGGTGTCAGAGCAAGCAAGGACCATGAGAGGAGGGTCTGCACAGTAGAAGTGGTTGATCTCATTGGGTCCACAGAAAGTTAAACGAAGCATCAAGATTGTCTGTGCCAGACCATTTGCGAAGCCATAAATGTACGTGGCAGTTACAAGAGAGAGACAGACACCTCTGGACATTTTGCTAGTGTATAACAAAGGTTTGCAGATGGCCATGTAGCGGTCATAAGCCATCACTGTGAGCATATAGTAATCTGTGATCACCAGGGCAATAAAAAAGTGGAATTGTATGAAGCAGCCAATGAAGGAAATGGTTTTTCTCTTGGATAAAAAATTAACCAACATCTGAGGAGTGACATTGGTGGCGTAACAGAGATCTACAAAGGAGAGGTGGCTGAGGAAGAAGTACATGGGGGTGTGCAGCTTGGTGTCACTTCTGATTAAGAAAATCATGCTCACATTGCCAATTACTGTGATGAGGTAGATGACTAGGAAGACCACAAAGAGCACAGGCTGCAGCTCTGATTGATCTGTCAGCCCCAGCAAAATAAACTCAGTCACTGCTGTGTAGTTTTTCTTTAACATTTTATCTTCCTGACATCAAACAAGGCCTGAAAAATGAAATAAAAGTGTATTTGGATTTTTTTCATTTCTGCATACTTCCAATCACATTATCTGATGCATTTTTCTGCTTTTCTCAAACTGCTAACATACGTATCATAAAGAAATACCCTAGTAATCATTTTAATCATTTGACTGATGTTTTAAACATCTAAATTAATAGAGAAATGGTAACAGGTAGCAGAAAGGTAGATAATATATCAGTAGGTAGATAGATAATAGGTAGAGGGATGCTAGATTTATCAATAGATAGATAATAGCTACATCAGTGGTTCTCAACCTTCTTAATGCTGCAAAACTTTAATAAAGTTCCTTATGTTGTGGTGACCTCCAACCATAAAATTATTTTCATTACTACTTCATAACCATAATTTTACTACTGTTATGAATTGTAATGTAAATATATGTGTTTTCTGATGTTCTTATGCAACCCCTGTGAAAGGGTTGTTTGACCTGCAAAGGCATCATGACTCACAGGTTAAAAACCACTGAGTTAGATAGACACATAGACAGATTGTAGGTAGATATATGATAGGTGGATGATGGAAATTGTAACTTTATTTTTAATGATGCTCTAAGATATTTTTCTGCAAATCTTTTCATACCTCAGGTGTCTTTTGGTTGACAAGTGTTTATCACATTTCTTTATTACTTCCAGGAACATGGGGAAGCAAATATTTTTATTTTGATACCTACTCCTACTTTTGTGATGGTTTGAACCTTATCTGTGTTTCTCCCAGTTAAATGAGTTTCAGAAGGTGAAGCTGTTAAAAACAACCCATAGCTTCCTGAAATCAAGATCACTTCACATGCCCCTCTTCATTCCCATAGGGATTTTTCAAGCTATACTTTCACCCACTCTCATCCACCTCAAGTAACATTTTACCAACAAATATTTCTCAGTTTTCATACACTGCTCAACTTCTCACTTTCTTAGTAAATTTTGCTCATGTAGAAAATAATTGGTGTGGGACAACCAAAAGTGTCTTACCTAATTCATGTATACAAAATATATGTATGGCTACACTCCATGAGCAATGAACATATGTAGCTGCGGACATACCTTGATGATGTTCACTGTTCATGCTGGGTTGGTGTCAAAGGAAAAAACAGTGTATCTGCAGCCTCTGGTGGAACAGCAGGAGATAATGCGACAATTTAGAGAAGGGAATCTTTAAACTGTACTGACTGTGCCATGCTACCACTGATTCTAATTTTTAAATGATTTAATGAAATACCAAGCTCGATACAAATCCCTTGCTATCTGTCATCAGAAATAATAGCCACATTAACTACAAAATTAGGTAGCACCTATGCTGTTCTGGATTATAGCTAAACATTTAGGTAGAGTGAAAGTGACCATGGAGATCATCACAAAAATTGGCATCTGCCTTCAGTGACATACAAATACTTATGATGCTGTAGGATACTAGTCCTTATTTATAAGTACAAGATCAACAAAAGCAAGTTACTTTATAATGTGTTCTGTGAATTGACATTAAATATTATTTATTACAGTATTCCATTCCATATGTGGGGACCTTAGAACTATTGACTAGTACAATAATGCACAAAACAAATTCCCTAACTAAAAAAAATCTAATTATTTTATGCTTTTCTTATTTGATGGTTATGGGTGTGATGTAGACAAGTACTTTAATGTGTTTTGAAATTCACTATATGGTGAAAATCTCTCCTACTTGTGCTTCCTGCGTGACTCAATCCTCCAAAGTGTCTGAACCATTGGTCTTTGGCTTTCATAAGAATTGTGACTAATTGGCTTGTGTTAAGTTTCATTTTCAAGTGAGAAAAGTAATTAAACAATGTACTTTCATGAAATGTACCTCTGATTAATTTTTAATAATCAATAAAGATTAGAAACATGAATGTGTCTAGTTTTTCATCCAAGTGGTCATAGAAATTATGACAGTATGCTTTTATTATGGTGTAATATTGTGAACTTAAAAGGAATCACAAAAATTACTAACCACCATTTCTGATAATGCAAATGAACATATAATTATGCAATCAGCAGAATGCAACCACACCCAGGTATCTGCTCTCTACTCCCTGAGTTGAAATCTTAGTCCCTTTAGTTTCTAGTTATATGGCTTGAGAGAACCATTAATATCTTTTAGTTTTCAAACCCATAAAATCTTTTCATATGTAAATCAATTTTATGTGAGGAAGTTAATTCAGGAAAATCATTTAAGTAATCTAATGTAGCAAATACTTTAAAAGTTTTAGTCATAATGAAGATGAGAGTCAGGGTGTGAGCAAGATTCAGAATCAAAGCATGGAGTCCTCACAGGCTAAGACTGTGGCTTTTGGTTATGGATTCATCCACATCTACGTAAGTGTTTTCCTTATTGATAGGTATTAATGTTCTCCTTGGTCTATCACCTTTTTCCATGATGTGAATATACACATCTTTGTCATTTATCGATGAGTAGTTTAGCCGGAGAACAGTAGTATTTCAATATAATTGACTCTTAATTCAGAATTACTGGTTGCAAGTCAATTTATTTTACCGATTAAAATGTGTGTTTCTGTTCCAAACTTAAATGAACCATGAATATCCTACCTGAAGAAGCAGTGTAAGACCACAATGATAGCATTGGCATACAGACATTTGGGATTTTATAACAGAATTGTTTCATAGGCACCAAATCCCTATGGTTCTATTATTTCTTGCCAGGAGTGATTTGTATTATAAACAACTACTGACAATGATAAACTCTTGGGTGACTTTAGTTTCACTGCTCAAATCATAGGAGAATCAAATCTCCAAAGAATGGTAAAGCAATGGGACTTATAATTTATTTTTTGTTTATGATGAATGCTTTCATACTTCTGTCTTGGGGAAGCCTTATTTCCCTTGGTTGCAGTTTCTAAAATATAATAGCACACAAGAGAAAGAGAGTTTTAGAGTCTGAGAAACCTGAACATCAGTTCATTTTTCTTAGTTTGGGCTACCTGTTGAATTCAAAACTTGCCTTTACCTTTTCAGTGAAAATAGAGAATGTGGTGTCTTTACAGATACTATATGTGTGGTGACAGTTTAGACTACGTCTTTTTGACCCTGACCTCACCTTCTCCCCCTTTTTCTATCAGTCATTAGTAACTGCCCCAGTGCTGTTGCTTTGGTGTTTAGCTTTACTCTGATTCCTGCTAATGGGAGTAACCAGTAAGATGTCATTAATGGGAAGGAGAGAGAAGTAGTTCCATGTTTCATCCCATTCCATTTCTGGCCCAACCTCACCATACTAACACAGTCACAAACTTCTAAGAACTTAGTACTGAGTATATATTGTAGTGGGACCATGCCTCACCCTTCCAGGATCTTGCGATAATTCCTCTGTCCTGTCTAATGAGTTTTCCTTCCATAATAAATTCCTTTGCCCTTTAAGCAGACTCTATGGATTTCTCCCATTAATATATCAGATAAAAAAATGGCATGGGATTATTTTTTGCTTCCAGCTCTCAAACAGTTTTGAAAATATACACTGAACTGGCTCCCTGCCTCTGTTGATTTAATTTGTTTGGATTGTATCTTCAATCTTTCTCTTTGGTTGTTGATATTTGTTTGTTTTATATTTGTCCAGTCATGTTTGGTTCTTTCCTAGGTCTCTGGGCTATCTAGTCTCTGGTTTCTGGCCAGCCAGGCAGTGTCAGGCATGTGTTTCCTCTTGAGGCATGCGACTCAAGTTGGACCAGTCATTAGTTGGCCACTACTACAAGTTCCACTCCACCATTACCCAAGCACACCTAGCAGGCAGGACAAATTGTATTGGGACTGGATTGATATCCCAGTCAAATCACTAGAAGACTGCCTGGTTACAGAAGATGGCCAGTTCGATTCTATATCCTCCATTACTAGGAATGTTCACTAGTGTTACCCTTGTATATTCCAAGGAGTTTCCACTGCACTAGGTTTAGACAAGTTTCAGTCATTCTCACTCTCTCTTTACATTACATGTGCACGCACACACACGCACACACACACACACACACACACACACACACACACACACACACACACACATATACACCTGATCCCTCCTATTCCCATCCCTACCCACCCCTAGTCCATCCACAAAAATATATTCTATTTCCTTTTCCCAGGGAGATTCATGTGACACTCACTGACTCCTCATTATTTAGCCTGTCTGGGTCTGTATGCATGCTTTAATTCCAGCACTCAGGAGGAAGAGGCCAGCCTGGTCTCCTGGATAGCCAAAGCTCACAAAGAAACCATGTCTCAATAAAAACAAAATGAAACAAAACACTACCATTCTGGCTTCTAATGTACCGGACTTTTGTTTGTTCTGCTGTCACCCATCATGACAAGAACATCTCAAAGTCATGTGTCTTTTGGCTAGTTAGTCTTTCAGGCATTCCTACCACCCACATCCACCAAAGTCTTCATAGGGTTCATAGGTTAAGGAGTCTACTATGTGGAGTTTACTCTGTGGCATAACATTTCAAGTATAAGCTCATAACTATTCTCTTCCTCATATATGAAATTTGAAATTTGCAAACAGAGCACCATCAATGACAGAGGCGCAATTATGAACTTTTAAAATAACCTGAATCTGGAAATCACTTTGCTGTGATTACCCAACAAGTTGATACACGGCCAACGCATGCATCAGGGTACTTTGGGTTATTTTGTCCTTAGACTAATCCTACTATTGAAGCCTCCTAAAAACATATATGCATTTTATTGGTGGTAAGTCTTTATGGGAGTATCTTCTAACATTATTAGGAGACACAATCTCACAGCAAGCCCCATGATTCTCTGGACCTTATAATCTCTCTACCCCCTCTTCTATAATGTACTCTGAACCTTAGATGCAGGAGGTTTTGATTTTTTTGTTTTTTTTTTGTTTGTTTGTTTGTCTTTGATAATGTGTCCATTTTGGACTAGGCTCTACAACTCTGCAAATTGATTGGCTATGATTTTCTGTAATCACCACTGTCTGTTTCAAGGCCTCAATCCAACATAAAGAACCACAAGCAGCTAAGAAATGCTTACGGCAGGAGAAATAGTCTTCTCCAGTAAATAGTGCACTGATTAGTTATCCAATACATAGTGGTCAGCACTGAAAACATGCTTTCAAGTAACATTATACAGACTGAGCATGTTATAGTTAGGAATATATATATATATATGTACACATATATGTATATGTGTATGTGTGTGTGTGTGTGTGTGTGTGTGTGTGTGTGTGTGTGTGTGTGTAATAACAACTAATGAAAAAAGCAGCCACGAATTTGCAAAAAAAAAGCATGTAATAATATACAGGATGATTTGGCGGGAGGAAAGGGAAAGGGAGAAATGATATAACTATATTGTAGTCCCAAAACTAAAAGAAAGAATACACACATTATATTATGCACATACAATATTATATATACATATTTATCTATATGTAAATATAGATGTATATATGCATATACATAACAAGAGATAAAGTGGAATTGCCCTGTAACAGGGCAATAACACCCCTACTAGACACCAGAGGCTAACAAATAAAAGCCCAGTGACAAGAATGGGGTATTTCTTTTGTAATTATTAGCCAGTGAGATTTCATAAACCTCCAACCAGTACAGACTATTGCTATTGCTTTAGTTACCTTTTAAAACTTGAGGATAAGACCTTACTGAAGAAGATACCACATTCTTGAGTCACAGAACCAAGTTGATATCCACCTGGAGGTATCAACCATGCTTTGCTTTTCCTTTCCTACACATTAGTATGTTTGTGATAATGGAATAGTCTATATATTTTAAATTTTTCCCTTCTATAATAATCTATACCTTTTAAATGTCAAGCACTAATGGTGAATGAAATTCAGGTGAGGAAGACTATCTTAGTTATAGGAAAGGTATAATATTACTCCAAAAGAACAATAACAATGCATAATAAGCATATTATTTTAAATCTGGCCCATAAATTCCAGAGCTTTAATCAGATTTAATTATATGTATGGAGGAAATAGTCTATCAACCAGTAATTCCTTCAAATTATAAATATATCCTTATATAAATGGTTCATCTTTATATACCAAACATATTATTTGAGCCAATTTTAAACTAATTATCACATTTATTTACTAATTTAATGTGTATTCATTAAACACTAATTGCATATATAAATTTTTATGCATATCTCTACAGAGGATATCAAGATAAAATTGACATTAATTCTGTTTTCATAACATTTATAGAGAATTAAAACAAGTAGAAAATTACAGAAGGGCACAAACACTAAAAAATGGAGAAAAAACACTAGAGAAACTCAGGAGACAAAAATCACAATTCTTTGTGAGTGCTTGATGAATGGGGTAATGAAAAGATTTTCTGATTTAAAAAAAAAATTGAGGGAGAGATAAATCTTTAAATTGGCCCTTACATTAGCCTAGATACCAAACTAATCCACATATTTTTTTATTTATTTGAAGAGACTCCAAACATTTAATGATAAATTTAAATTAAATCATAAATTAAGATTCTTACCCATGGAGATATTTCATGTGTAAATAAATATAAAGGGAGCCTTACTGATTTCCCCTGACAATTCCTTGATTAATACCTAGGGATATCTTTGTCCCCAATGTTAATTGCTGAGATATAAATTCTCCCACCTTTGGTGACAATCAGAAACCACTGTCTCTCCATAGGTAAGTCTGATTGTCCAGATGATCAAAAACTCGGAGGAGATAGTGTTTGATTTCTTATTATTTTCCTCTTCTAAACATAAGTAAAATGGCTAGTGACCTTAAGCATTGTCATAATGAAATGAAACGGTAGGCAGACAGACCCAGACTCTCCCATGCGGAAGGAAGCTGAGCTGACAACTGATGGATGATAAACAGGTTCTGTAGCCATCCTTGCTGTGGTCCAGGTTTAGAGCCCTTTCCTGTGCTGAGTTCTAGTTCCTCAGTGTGGTAGTTTCTGTACTGACCTTTTAGCTATTCAAAAATCAGAACATTGAGTCTGGCACAAGAAAGTATATTCCCACTCCACATGCATTTAATTATTTTGTAAGTTTCCACTAAGAAAAGGAAGTGTTAAGAGAGTAGAGTAAAACTGAGGAGAGAAACAAATGGTGAAAATGTTTCCTTCCTTGTTGCAAAAAGTTCTTCTCATGTTGGCTTATGCTGAAACATGATGACATGGTTCAACCCAGGATCTTCTAGACAAGTGAACAATGTTTTGACCAAATGCGTGCTCATAGCCCAGGCTTTTTAATTTTTAAAAAATTAGTGGCATCTTTTTGCCACATTCTCCTCAGTGCTGATATTGCAGGTCTAAGCTATCCAACAAAGCTTGTTTGTCACCCTTCTCAACACTCTTACAGATTTCATCCTTTAAGCTGAATCACCTACTTTTGTTAAAATTCTCAAAAACGTATTCTCTGAAGCAGGGGTTTGGCCTGGGATGCTACCACCCTGACATTATGCACAGAGATTTAATTCTTATACCAAAGCATAACTGGAGTGTTTTTTTAATGAAACTGGAATAATTTATGCACTTAATTATTATATTTTATTGGAATATCACTATTACATTTTCCCATTTATCTCTACTCATCTTATAATGAAGAAATCACACTGAATGAAGAGAGTGTCTTAATAGTGTTGTTTATTCATGTCCTGGAAGCCCATGCCCAAGTATATCAAAAGGATTCTCTATTCAAATGTTCTAGGGGCAACAGAATACTGTGGGATCTGCTTAAGTTTTTAATTTTTTATTTCTGAATTCAGGGAGAAAATTTTTATGATATACATTGATACAATGATAAACATTGATGACAGAAATTTTATATTTGGGGAGATTATTCTAGCATTTAATGGTGTATTAAAATACACTAAAAAGAGAAACCATAAACTTCCAGAATAAAGGCACCTAATTTTATCAACTAAAACTGTATTTATTCAAATTGGTTATCTCAGCTGTGAAAGCCAATTTTTTTATCCATTCTTATACAACATAATCACATAGAAACTTGTTAAGGATCTCATTCTTTGTTGGCATCCACCATGGATGGGGCTAGGACTCAGCTCTAGACCTGCCTTCTGGTTGATAACCACTGGTGTAAATGTGAATATATGATTTTATTGAAACAGGAGAATAGTTATAATTGAAAAGATGTATACTCTGTCTTTCCTCCTGGACTTCTGGAATGACATACAGTGATGAAAGGTAGATTATATTTTAATCCAGATTCATCTTTAATTTCTTTCTAGTAGTCTAGAATGAAAAAGTTTAGAGCTATGAATTTTCCTCTTAGCACTGCTTTCATAGTGCTCCATAAGTTTGGGTATGTTGTACTTTCATTTTCATTGAATTCTAGGAAATCTTTAATTTCTTTCTTTATTTCTTCCTTGACCCATTGGTGTTTCAGGTGGGCATTATTCAGTTTCCATGAGGTTATAGGCTTTTTATAATTTTTGTTGGTGGTGGTGGTCCGATAAGCTACAGGAGGTTATTCCAATGTTTTTGTATCTGTTGAGATTTGCTTTGTGACCAAGCATGTGGTCAATTTTTGAGAAGGTTCCATGGGGTGCTGAGAAGAAGGTATAATCATTTTGTGTTAGGATGGAATGTTCTGTAGGTATCTATTAAGTCCATTTGAGTCATAACATCTGTGTGTTTGTTAAGTTTCTTCATTTCTTTGTTAAGTTTCAGTCTGGTAGATCTGTCTTTTGGTGAGAATGGTGTGTTGAAATCTCCCACTACTAATGTGTGGGGTTTGATGTGCGATTTAAGCTTTAGTAATGTTTCTTTTATGAATGTGGGTGCTTTTGTATTTGGGGCATAAATGTTCAGAATTGAGACTTCATCTTGGTGGATTTTTCCTGTGATAAATATGTAATGTTCATCCTTATCTCTTTTGATTGATTTTAGTTTGAAGTCTATTTTATTAGATATTAGGATAGCTACACCAGTTTGCTTCTTAGGTCCATTTGATTGGAAAGCCTTTTCCCAGCCCTTTACTCTGAGGTAGTGTCTGTCTTTGAAGTTAAGGTGTGTTTCTTGTATGCAGCAGAAGGATGGATCCTGTTTTCTTATCCATTCTGTTAGTCTGTGTCTTTTTATAGGTGAGTTGAGACCATTGATATTGATGGACATTAATGACCAGTGATTGTTAATTCTGTTATTTTTTTTTGTGGTAGTGTTGTGTTTTCATTCTTTGGTATTTGTTGGTGTGGGATTATCTATTGCCTGAGTTCTCATGGGTGTGTTTAGCTTCTTTAGGTTTGATTTTTCCTTCTAGTGCTTTCTGTAGGGATGGATTTGTGGATAGGTATTGTTTAAATCTGGTTTTATCATGGAATATTTTGTTTGCTCTGTCTATGGTGATTGGGAGTTTTACTGAGTATAATACAAATGGAATATATACACATATACACAATGGAATACTACTCAGCAGAGAAAAACAATGACAGCATGAAATTTGCAGGCAAATGGATGGAACTAGAAAATATCATCCTGAGTGAGGTAATCCAAATCTGGAAGGACAAACATATTATATACTCACTCATAAGTGGATTCTAGATATAAAGCAAAGAACAATCAGACTGCAACCCACAGAACCAGGGAGGCTATATAGCAGGGGGGACCCTAGGATGACTGTGGCTTATAATAAGTTTTGGGTTTGCTCAATTACTGGGCAAGCCTCAATGAAACATTTCACTATTAGGATAAGAATTTATACTGTATCAAGCTGATAATAGAAGAATAAATAAATAAATAAATTAATTAATTAATTAATTAATTAATTAAAAAAATATATCCTGATGTACCTCCAGCCTGTGAACCTCCTGCCCACATGTGATCAAGCACATTGGTACAGATGGGTCAAATAAACTTGTTTAAGGAAGTGAAAAAAAAAGAAAAAGAAAAAAAAACGGGCGTTGGTGGCGCACACCTTTAATCCCAGTACTGGGAGGCAGAGGCAGGCAGATCTCTGTGAGTTCGAGGCCAGCCTGGGCTACCAAGTGAGTTCCAGGAAAGGCGCAAAGCTACACAGAGAAACCCTGTCTCGAAAAACAAACAAAAAAAAAAAAAAAAAAGAAAAAAAAAGAAAGAAAGAAAGAAAGAAAAGAAAAAGAAAAAGTTAAGGATTACAAGGATTAGATCATGCCCCACCAGAACTAGCTTTATCATTTAAATAAATTCCTAGTTGCTCCTTCTTTCCTTAATTTTGATTTGTCTTAATACATTTTTCACTTGGTAGTAAGTATTTGCAGCTATTCATACCCTAGTAATGTCAGAGAGACAAGAAATCTGCATGCTCAGGAAAACAAATCAGTTTGCCATGTCAACAAATGTCCTCATTGACTCAAGTAATGATTTATGTAATATGGTCTATGATCCAGGCACTTGTTCATGTTCTAGGTAATAATACAAACTAAGTTTTTGCCCATATGTAGCAACTAATAGCTGGATAGAGAATCACAGATCAAAACATAAATAAATAATCATTTCAGTAGGAGAAGTGGGACTTAGACGTATGGATGGCGGAATCTAAACAGCTACTTGGTTTTCAAATTTTCCAGAAAGTTTATCTTTATAGACAGTAACCCCACGGTCTCTGGATGATCATCCAATGGCCCCATTCCATTACTCACCTACGGAAGGAGCTACATTTGAAGAGCAGGAGTCCAAGTTCCTCATTGGAAACACCAAGAGTGAAGCCAAGTTCCTTGTACTACGACAGACTTCAGGAAGAAGTTGTTTAGTAGCCATAGCAGCATGGTTCAAGCTCTGCAAACTCTCAGAGATTGCATGTTGTAATCAGTACAGTAAACCAACTGATAAGACCATGTCAGTTCTTCAATTTTGGAAGTAATTTTAACTTTCTCTTTTGTTAACACACACACATGCATGCACACACACAGACACACAGACATACACACACACACACACACACACACATACACACATACACACACACACACATTCAGTTCTCAAATACAATGTCCAATATTGAAGAAACTCCATGGAATTTTTAGAGTAACAGAACAAAAGAAGCTATAAGTCAAGGCATTTTAAAAATATGTTGGTGGAAACATAAGTGGGCAATTACATCAGGCAGAGAAATCTCATCTGTAAGCCCCAGATGCTGTCTGATACCATTCTTAGCTTTTCACATGGGTAGAGAACAAGGTGATAAGTTATACATTCCAAAGGGTTTTATCCGTTTATCAAAATGTTAAATCTGATACAGAGGGGGAGAGATCCTAGGGTAAGCCACATAAAATTGTAACCAGACTACATTCCACTGAAGGTCTTCTCTGTTGATCAGCTATTCAGACAGCTTCTTTTAATAATTCCCATACACACTCCTAAGGAGCATTTTGTGTGAGTGGGCACTGATTTGGGTTTTTACAAATAATTTCATTAATATTTCTTACTTGTTTTTCTATTAGGGACTATGAAGGTGTACTCAGACACAAAGCACAATGGCACTGAGGCCACTGAGTTCATTCTTCTGGGACTTAGCACCCGACCAGAACTGCAGCCGATTCTCTTCATGGTGTTTCTCATGATTTACCTCATCACACTGACAGGGAACTTTGGCATGATCTTATTAATCAGGTTCACTCCCCGGCTGCAAACCCCCATGTATTTTTTCCTGACCCACTTGGCATGTGTGGACATTTTTTATTCCACCAATGTCTCTCCTCAGATGCTGGTCAACTTCCTCTCTGAGAAGAAAACCATTTCTTACATCGGGTGTCTGGCTCAGTGCTTTGTTTTTGTCACTCTGCTCTTAACTGAATATTACATGCTTGGTGCCATGGCCTATGACAGGTACATGGCAATTTGCAACCCCCTGCATTATAGTACGAAAATGTCCCGGCCAGTTTGTATTTGCCTGGTCACTTTTCCCTACATCTGGGGTTCTATGGTGGGCACCATGCAGGTGATATTGACCTCACGTCTCTCCTTCTGTGGCCCCAACACCATCAACCATTTCTACTGTGCTGACCCGCCCCTCTTGATGTTAACATGTTCTGACACTTATATCAAGCAAACTGCCCTGTTTGTGTCAGCTGGGATTAATCTCACAGGTTCCCTCCTCATCATTCTCATCTCCTACGTTTTTATCTTCATCACCATCATGAGGATCCGTTCCAGTGAAGGGCAGCGAAAGGCTTTCTCCACATGTGGCTCACACCTGACAGCCGTCACTATGTTCTATGGGTCCCTCTTCTGCGTGTACCTGAGACCAGCAAATGAGAGGTCTGTTGAGCAAGGCAAAATCGTGGCGGTGTTTTGTATTTTTGTGAGTCCCATGGTGAATCCATTTATTTACAGCCTGAGGAACAAGGATGTGAAACAGGCTCTAAGAAGAGTATTCATAAGAAACCTCTGCAAATCAGAGAAAAGTTCAGCACCTACAGTCTCCCATTAAAGCAAAATACATCTTCAACTTTAATAGAAGCTATGAATTTGAGAAGGAGGGGAGGAGAGGAAGAAGTGGAAATTATGTAAATACAACACTCATATATACAAAATCTCCCCAATTTTAACAATTAAAGATGTTTTTTTAGCAATTCTCTGATTTGTTTTGATTGAATGTGGTTCTTTGGAATGATAAGAATTTGTTTTAGAGTGCATAACTTGGGATCGAGTGAGAATATAATTGACATTATACATCTTAAAATTGTTGGAAGAGCTGATTGACAGGAAATGCAATCCTAGACATCATTTCTTGTGGTTAAACTATATCCTGAATTTACTCTTGCTTGATAACGTCTCTCTACCTGATTCATCAGCACTTAGGCTCTTCCTTTCACTTTGTAAATCTGTATTGAATGACTCCATTTATGACCCAAGGTGAGTTACAATATATTATTTGGATTTTAATAACATGATTTCCATTCATGTGGTGACCATACAACACAGTTTAGCATATAAATTCTTTGTAATATTTAGGTAACATTTTCTCCACCTTCAAAAGCATCTCTATAAACGTAAGTTTCTGCTTCTAACCAGTTACTAAACAGAAATTATCTGCAAAAGTAACAGACAATATGAAGTAGTGTTCCCTGATGCTGGCGAGAGGTATAAGAGCACTTGGATCAAGCATTAGTCATAAGTATCAATTGTTAGTTACTTTCTGGAAGATAATTCCCTCCAGAAGAAATCAGCATGGATTTTAAAATTTTCAAAGTATTTGTTTATTTTTATTTTTTGAGATAGCATTAAACATTGACTTTATTTTTCCTCTATTTTTCCTTTATTTAAAATTTATCTTGAAGGACTCTAGCAGGCCAAGCATGGCAAACATGGCACCAGTGGGTCTTGCCCTCCCTGCTTCCCTCTCCCTTGCTAAACCATTAGAATCCATTCTTGGCACTAGCCACCAAGGTCTGTTCTCTTACTTGGCCACTTTCATATACCTGACTCATTTCTGAGGCTGATCAGCAAGATCTATCAAAACATCAAGGTCAAGCAATCAAAAATCCCCATTTGGCTACACAAATTAACATGCCCAATCAGATTTTACCAAATCATGCTAGTTCATTCTAATACAGATCTCTTCTTTTTGTCTCTTAAAATTATAACTGCTGGCCGGGCAGTGGTGGCGCACGCCTTTAATCCCAGCACGCGGGAGGCAGAGCCAGGTGGATCTTTGGGAGGCAGAGCCAGGTGGATCTTTGTGAGTTCGAGGCCAGCCTGGGCTACCAAGTGAATTCCAGGAAAGGCGCAAAGCTACACAGAGAAACCCTGTCTCGAAAAACCAAAAAACAAAAAACAAAAACAAAAACAAAAAAAATATAACTGCTAAGCTATTGGCTGCTCTTTCTGCCCAATTCAAATTCAGCCATCTTTTTTCTTCACCTCGCTTAATGAAGAATCTCTTTGTGTAGGAAATTGGTATTTTGGTGTGGTCAGTGCGTAATCCAGGTCCAGAGCGGAGCACTCTCCAGTCCTTCATATTCTTTATACAGTATATTCTGATTATAGTCTTCCAGCTCCAAGATCTTCCTGTCGAATCTGAATTCGTACCCTTTCTGTATCGCTTTACAAAAAAATAGGCAGCTAAGGACTAATAATAAGATAAAAACAAAAACAAACACACGAGAATAGGACAAAACAAACAGAAAAAAAATCAAAGACAAAGGACAAGAAAGACACACGGACATGTATGTTCATGTACTATTTAATCCAACAATTCTACTCTTTGTAGTATATCCTAAGTCAATGGTTCTCAACCTCCCTAATGCTGCAACTCTTTAATACAGTTCCTCATGCTGTGGTGACCCCAACCATAATATTGTTCTTGTTGCTGCTTCATAACTGTAATTTTGCTGCTGTTATAAAACAGTGTAAATATCTGATACGCAGGATATCTGACATGTGACCGCAAAAGGGTCTCAATATACAGGTTGAGAATCACTGTTCTAAATAGAAAGTCAAAGTTGTGTGAACAAACATCATTGTAGTTATAGTTGAAAGATTTTCTTCTCAGGAAAGCAATTTATTCTCTCTGTCTAAAACTTCAATTATTAAGAATAAAAATAATTATATTTTACTATTTCATTTTTTATGATTAAAACAATGTGAAAAGCAGCAACTATATTGTTAAATGTCACAAATATTTTCATGCTTAATGATTCATGTTTATCATATTTTAAAAGAACTGCTGAAATGCCATTCACCTAACACTCACACTATGTAATGAAACAAACAGTTCAATTATAAATGTAAATAAAAATATATATAAAGACTAAAATTAGGTCAACCACTTGTACTAAGAAAGGTAACATGTCTGGAAGAAAGCTGGGTTTCTCTAAGACAAAGAGGATGACAAATTTTTAAAAATGAATATCCAATATCAAACAGGCAGCCCTGAGAATGTATACTTACAGGCAATTATACAGATTTAGTAGGTTGTATTTACATATGTAGGAATGTGTATGTGTGTGTAAATCAATAAGAAAAAGAGGATATGAATTTGAAAAAGATCAAGGAGTGAGCTCATGGGAGGATTTGTAAAGAGGAATGGGAAGGGAGAAATTATGAAGCTATATTATAATATCAAAAAAACCAAAAAATATTTAAAAATAACTATAGAATTATTTAGACAATTCAATGTGTATTTTGTCATTATTATAAAGTATATATATCAAAAAGGATTATAATGTGGACATTAAATCATTTTCATGGCTGTAAATGGAAGCAACACTGGAAAGACTGGCGAAAATATCCCAGAATAAATAGCTTAAGTCCTAAAATGAAGTAGGACCAGGGATCACATTACAAAATGAGTCTTTGCCATTGCATTACTCTTCTAAACACCTGTCCTCCATTGCTGTCACCACGGATCACATTTTTAAATCTCACTGTCCCATAATACTACTGATAAATCACATGCCTCTTAAATATAAATATTATATATTAATGACACAAGTCATCTCTCTTTTCTTAGAGTATTGCTTCTAAAAGAGAAATCTGACAGAACTTTAGACTTACTCCGTGAACCAAGACTCCAAAATGGTCAAGCTTTACAAAAACTATAGATGATTTATTTTCTGCAAAAATCTGCTATACATTTTGCAGCAAAGATTCCTATAGAATTTCTGTGTTGACATTTAATGAAAACATTAAAGAATCAAATATTTAAGGGAATTTAATGAAAGTTAACTGTATATGTTTCACTATACAACAATCTAGCTGTCTAGTAATGAGTGAGTTAAGATGAATGGAGAATATCGCTCTTCACCTCACCATTTCTGCTATTGAGTCTGTCACTAAAAGATTTTTATTCTACCCTTTATCTAGGAAATCAGATTTCATTGACTCTGGCCCTTCTGTATTTATATACTTGTCCCATAATAATAATCAAAGAAAAAGAGGCTATAATTTGAAAGGGAGACAAGGACATGGCATGAAAGGGGTTGGAGGCAGGAAAGGAAGGAAGGAAAGAATATAATTATATTTTCACTAAAATTAAAAGTTATCACAAACATTAAGATTTCACTAACTTTAAATCTCAAGAACAATATGATTACACTCACTCCTACAGACATGTTTCCACCAGTGACTGGAAAAAAGTACATAGAAGTCAATAAATACACCCTATTGTTCCAAATCACCAAATTCTAAGTGTAAGTGATTGTACTGAAAATTATGCAGAATATACAGCTGAATGAGTCTTATTAATATTCTTAGCAATATATAAATAGATGTCATTCAACAGAAGATTTCCAAACTTGGAGAAGATTCCTAGTCCCACTTAATAGATGTGATGATTTTGTTGAATGCTATGTTTTGAGAAAACTACCAGAAATCTTGGGATGATGATCTATATCTTTAATGTTTTCAAGAATGTTCAACTAATTATTTAGACATCAGACCAAGTTCTTTATCCTAAACATTGCATCAGAAATGATCTAATGACTCAAATATTATAAAACATTATTGGCATATGTTTTTAACCACATTATTCAAAGAAGATAGACTGTAAGGGTTATGAAGATCATAGATTTGTGATCTCATACAAGTATATGGAAGTAAGACTTTGTATGGAATCATTGAACACTAAGTAAAGCCTATTAGTAGTTTATCTGCTAAAGAGGGTATTTCACAATGTCAGTATCATAGATTTTACCAAGTGTTTTCCTCAAAGATATTAATTTCAAGAACAAATGAGGAAAATTAACAAATGAGAGGTTGAAAATAGTCACGATGCAGAGGCAAACGGGATGCTTAAAATGACTAAGTTTAAATAGACACAGAGTGAGTTCAACTAAACACATGCACAAATTGACATTTATGGAAAGAGCTTTCCTTTAATCACCTGTTTCATGGCATTGATGACATCTTTGTTCCTTAGGCTATAGATCAACGGGTTCAACATTGGGCTCAAAAAGGTGTAAAAAACAGCAATTACTTTGGACTCCTCTACAGACTTCTCTGATGGAGGTCTTAAGTACATGCAGAAAAGGGTTCCATAAAATATGGTGACTGTTGTCATGTGGGAACCACATGTAGAAAAAGCTTTTTGCCTTCCCTCAGCAGAACGGATCCTCAAGATGGCTGCAAAGATGTAAAGGTAAGACAGAAGAATGATAGTGAGAGAACTGGAGAGAGTAAAGCCAGCTACCACAAACATGGCCATCTTTTTGACATGAGTGTCAGAGCAAGCCAGCATGATGAGAGGAGGGTCTGCACAGTAGAAATGGTTGATTTCATGGGAGCCACAGAAAGACAAGTGGAAAGTGAGCAGAGTCTGAGAGAGCCCATTCAGGAAGCCAAAAACATAAGGGAATGTGACTAGAGAGACACAGACATTCTTGGACATCCTGGTACTGTAATGCAGAGGACTGCAAATGGCCACATAGCGGTCCAGTGCCATTGAAGCAAGGATATAAAACTCAGTAATCACCAGAGCAATGAAGAGGAGACACTGGGTGAAGCATCCAGCATAGGAGATTGTCTTCTGGTCAGAGATGAAACCATGCAGCATGTTTGGAGTAACATTGGAAGAGTAGCAAACGTCTACAAAGGAGAGGTGCCCAAGGAAGAAATACATGGGTGTTTGCAGGTGGGAATTGGTCCTGATCAGCATAATCATGCACATATTTCCTGCCAGTGTGATGACAAAGATGAGCAGAAACACCACAAAGAGGATCCTCCCCAACACTGGGCTGTCTGTGAGTCCCACAAGAATGAAATCCATCCCTGCAGTATGGTTTAGGGAAGTCATTTTCATACACCTTGCAAGTTGAAAATGAGAAGAAATGTGAACAGTGCCTTCTCTTCTGTACTACCCATCAGTTCCACTCATTTCTTCATGTCCTTCTTTTCATCTGTGGAACAGTTACTCTTCGCAGTTCACACCCCATCTTTGCAGTGTTATTTTTTTCACCCTGCGTGTTTGTGTTATATCTCCCTTTCATTCTCTCTGTATCTATTTCTCTCTTTCTCTCTCTCTGTCTGTCTTTGTCTATATCTCTCTGCCTCTTTCTTTGTCTATCTCTCTCTGTGTCTCTGTGTCTCTGTCTCTCCCACATACACATACACACGCTTACATGAGTTTTGATTCATTTCTTCCAAACTTCCTTCCTTACATATATGTATCAACTTGTCTTTTTGCATACATCTGTGTTTTGAAAGGTTCTACTTTTATTATGTGTTCCAAGCTTTCTGAAAAAAATTATAAAGTAAACCCAAAAGGTCAAAGTAAGAAATGCAGCTAGTTACTTCTATCATGCAAGTTGACCAAGTAATATATGTTGGGTTTCCCACTTTTCTCAGCAGTGATAATATCTCATTTCAGATACAGGATAAAATATGAATACTAATTGCTGCATTTTGCTTACAATCCATAGATGTCTCACCTAACTTTAGTTATCTTGAGAGAACTTAATATATAGAATTTGTCTTTTAATATGTAACAAAGATTCAGAATCCAAATTAGTCTTTCGATTGACAGTTCACACACTTATTCGTGTGCACAAACAAGTGGCATTTTTTATTCTGTTCCATTATAGGAGTTTATAGCAGTTAACAAACTCTTCCCATTCCTACAGCACACATTACACTGTAACTATCAATCATAGCAAAGCTATACAAATGAAATGAGCCACTTTCTGATGTTAGAATGTCTCTTCCTATAAAGGTAGCCTTTAAACATTAAAAAAAAATGCAACTATCTTAGAATAAGTGTGGAGTGTTGGGTTTTTATTTTTATGTTATTAAATTATTCATGAAAATAGTTTATGGAACCACAGGTGTTTGAACAATGGCCTCTCTGTTATTGTATGTGAGGGGCTGAATATATAAAACCACATAGCTTCGTCTTGAGGCATCGCACACTCAGACAACTATGTGATTGTTCTCCAACTGTATATTTGAAGAACATGCATATGATCTGGATTCTTCAGTGACACGGAAATATCAAAATATGAATAGAATGGTCAACAGCACTTCTTGAAATAAATATGTTTTCTAAAGTGATAAGACAACACACAAACATTCAAGATACATCTTTACTTACCAAATGCAGAAAATAACTATCTGTGGATATGTATGTACCATATATTATAGAAACAAGGTAGAGGGATTTATGGTGTATTGATTCAAAATAGTCCCATGGGCTTCAAAAATAATTCCAAAGATCCAATTAATATATTCTTTGATTCTCAGGGGCAGAACATTAATTTGATGGTTTGAGGAGCTGATTTTCCTTTGAGACCAAAATCTCAACTGGATATCTGGGTACACAGATTGCCATAGTGTGCATAAAAATCTCAGCATGCATATAAAAGTATACTGGCATCTTTATTAGCCTTTTGGCTAAGATCAAGTAGAGTATTCCTTCTTATCAGTTTAATTCCTGTTCCATCCTTAATATGAAGATAATATATTAAATGGACTTTTGGAATTATGGTACAAAAAAGAACATTGCACACCCTGCCCACATGTCAACCTGACATTGTAGCACTGCCTGAAATAATTCACACAAAGGACTGAAAATAAAGAAATTGTGTGCCAGAAATTTCAATATGTAGGCAATAACATGAGAATTTTATTTTATTGTTTGCTTTTATCAAGTACACTAAGTACACAATTGTTTCTTCTTATAAACACAGACTGAGGTCATGGGGAAGAAGTTATGCTGTATGAGGGGTCTGAAAAAAATAGTTGACAAGAGATTTGAGCAAATCCAATAAACTGATGTGAAAGAAGCCAGGTGGTGGTGGTGCCTGCCTTTAGTCCCAGCACTCAGGCAGGAAACTCTCTGTGAGTTCAAGGCCAGCCTGAGCTATAGATTCAGTTCCAGGACAGGCTCCAAAGCTACACAGAGAAACCCTGTCTCGAAACACCAAAAGCACTGGTGTAAAAGAACTGATAAAGTCTGGGGTATTTTACAGAGCAGGGCTTTGGAACTTAGACTGGGATTAATGTGACCTGTGCAGTTATATTTTCAAGACACTAAGAAGCACAGACAAGTCTGAAAAGCACCATCATTTACAAGCGGAATGACTTACAACTTGTTATTGAAAAGGACATTTAATAATAGATTCAAAAGGGATTGAGTACTGTTTGGCAAAGCATTAATTAGTGAGTGAAGGAAGAGGCAAATATTTTCTTTGGCACATGTCTTTCAATGTGCAGATAAGTCCAAGTCAAACCACTTAAATGTGTCAAAATAAAGTGTGATGATTACAAGGGAGGCATCCTCAATTTTCAAAGACATCCAAATAATTCTATGACAAATCAGTATTCTTTTCTACATTTTTAAGTCAAAATATATTTCTTTCATCATAAAACTGGAGAATTCAGCACCTGCCAGGTAAATCTTTTCTAACCTGAGTATGAAAAATGTTCTCTACTTCCATTATAATATGAAACAAAATTAGTATAAAATAGCATAATATAGTTCTAGATTCCAGCACCCTACTGGGGATGGGGAGATTAGAGCCTAATATTCCTAAAGAAATATCTTCAAAGTTCTATGTGAAATCTCAAATGATGAGAATTTTGACTTATATCAAACTTCCAGCTTGGTGCTATTTCCACTCTGCTGTGTTCTTTTCCCCTCAGGAATGTCTTACTTGTCTACTTAACTGATGGCTACTTAGCTACTGTTGTGGTTTGAATGTGAATGACACACATAAACTCACAGGGAGTGACACTAAAAGGTGTGGCTTTGTTGGAGGAAGTGTGTCATTGTGCTGGTAGGCTTTGAAGTCTTCTTTGCTCAAGTTTAGAAGTGTGACACTCTGACCACTTCCTGTTGTCTAAGGGTCAAGATGTAGGACTCTCAGCTCCTTTTCCAGCACCATGTCTGCCTGTACATCTCCATGTCCCACCATGATAATGGACTAAACCTCTGAAACTGTAAGCCACCCCAATTAAATGTTTTTCCTTTATAAGAATTGCTGTGGCTATGGTGTCTCTTCACGGCAATAGAAAGCCTAACTTTCTGCCTTATTTACTAAAATGGGGACCTATTGAAGAAGAAATCCAATGTCAACCTCAAACACACACACACACACACACACACACACACACACACACTCATACACACAGTTGCATAAATTAAACACATTAGCAATAAACTCTGACTCTCTAGTAATGCATCAGTGTCACATTAAGTAAAGAAATAAAAGCTTAGGATGTAAAATGATTACATGGGAAATTCAAGGCAAGTCAGGTAGATTGTTAATGTCATTCTATTAAAGACAGGTTAAAGAAACAAGCTGAGTACACAGCAGGGTAGCAGTCTCAAGTCTTAAGTTTATTTCAACAAAATAATTGCTTTTTTATTAATTTTCAATAAAATATAAAGTAACAGATTTTATTTTGAAATTTAACCAAGAGTGAGCTCAGATTTGAATTCATGACTCCATGTTTCCTGTGTCTTCCACTCATCTGTCTGTTGTATGAGTCTAAATCTGTTCCTGCCTGAATACTGACTCCTGTATCTGTCCATGTGTATGTGTGTTTCTTTGTGTCTGTTTCTAACAAAAGAGCTTCACTCTGTTTTTATTGAATAGCACAGAAACATTACATGGGGAAAGAATGGTATCCTTTACCGAATTTTTTAACAGAATTTTACAAGGGATTAAGTCACTAGCTTCAACTGATCCCCACTGACCCAGACAACAAACAGCACTAGAAAAAAAAAATCATTGTTTATCAACCCATATCCACAAATGTCGATTTCAAACTTTATGGTAGATTTTAGAAGATTGCTTTCAACCTCTGTACTTGATACTTTCAGCAAATGATACACATGCACTGGTTTTGGTCAAGGGCACAGAAGTGTACACAATTTAAGATTACAGCTATGCATGAGCTTAGGTTATAAAACTTAATTACTTGCCTTGAATTTCCCATGGAATTAAATTTTATTTTAAAATTATTTTTCATATTACATACCAGCCACAGTTCTTCCCATCCCTCCTCCTGCTCCCCTTCCACCCCCACCTCCATTCAACATCCTTTAATATTGTGCAGCTATTGCCATAATCTAATTTTAGGCTACTTAAAAAAAACTTTTATTGATTCTTTGTGGACTTCACATTATGCATCTTGATCCCATTCATCTCCCATCCCTTCATAGCCACCTTCTGCTCTTGCACCTTCCCCCACAAAATGAAATAAAATAAAATTTAAATGAAAAAAAAAATCCTATTGTGAATGCTGTAGGGTGGCCCAGTAAGTCACACAGTATACCCTTTAGTTCATACATCTTTACTTACAAGTGTTCATTGCAATGAGTCTATGGTCTGGTTTGAGACCTTTGACTTCTGTTACCCTACTGTTTCTGGCCCCTCACTGGGACTTCTATTGGATAACCTGTTGTTGCCCTGTATCATGGAGATGTCGCAGCTTTGGATCTGCAGGACTGGCCCCTTCACCTGCTCCGGTGTGCTTCACTTTCACTGATGGGGTGGATGTTGTGGTGGGCCAATTCATAGCCCTGGAGGGTAGCTCAGTTGGTAAGACCATCAGCTCTCCCTCATCCTCACCACCAGGGTGAGCGCTCCAGTACTGACCTGACTAGTTTACCCAATGCAACTGGCAGCAAGGGGTAGGGACAGTTCTGCTCTCACATCCTTGGGACTGATTCTCCTGCATCCATACAACCAGGGCCAGCTCTACTACATCGCCCAGGCAAGGTGCAAGGCCCACTCTCCTGAGTACTGCAGATGGTGATGGGCAGGGCTAGCTCTCCCACTCTCATGCCCCCAATTCCAGCTCTTCCACCTGCCACAGGTGGTGAGGGGGGAGGGGAAGGGCATCTTTCCCTCACCCAGGCCACCACATGGCAGATGGGGGGCAGGGTCATCTCTCCCACTTGCAGGGCCAGCTCACCAACACCCTCACTGACAGAGTCAGCTCTACTGTGATGCCCAGGCAAGAGGCAGGGCCAGATCTCTGGAGTGCTAGAGCGATATGGAGCAAGATCAGCTCTCCTGCTTTCATGACCTCAGGGTCAGCTCTCCCTCCTGTCAAAGGCAGCAAGAGGTAGGGAGAGCATCTCTCTCTTACCACCACATGGAAGATGACAGGTGGGGACAGCTCTTCCATGTTCATCCTCTTGGGACCTTCTCACCCATGTTCCTGTTAGCAGGGATTAGTTCTACTGTGCTACCCAGGAGAGGTACAGGGCCTGCTCTCTTGAGTGTTGCAGTCAGTAAGCAGTGGGTTCAATTGTGTGCCACCCTTTTCTCATCACCACGGTGAGGTGACAAGAGCCAGGGACATCAACATAGACCACGACTGGGGCAGGGCCATGGGCCCAGACAATGCCCTTTGCAGCAGCCTAGACCCATACATCACCATGGTCTCAGATGGCAAGCATTTTACCTGCCTCAGCTCACTCCTCATCCCCTTCCTCTCTTCAGATCTGCCTCTCTCCATAGGACATGAACTATTCTGCCTCTCCCCCACCCCACTCCACCATATATTTGTTCACCATAATGGCATCGACCACTTGGCCCCTCAAGGTGTCTGTCAGGCCTGTGGATTCTTCTTCCCACCCATGGCAAGGAATCTCAGGTGGATGTGTGGGTCTCCTGCATCTGCCAGGCCCTAATCCACTTTCCTTTGGTATAAAAGTCATTTATAGCATTTTTGTTCCAACAATGTTATTAGCTATAAAATTTTGTGTATTAATCCCAGTATCAATTTATAAATTAATAAAAATATGCATTTGCTATCTTATATTTAGTTAGGCCATAACAATTACAGATTGTTTAAAACTATTTAATATTGCTTTGTAAAAGTTTATATAATAAAACTGAATATTGATATAATATGTTTTAGTATAACATACCACTAGTATATAGACAGTATTTCATCCATCTTTAGGAAAGCCTTTGTAAATAAAAGTAAACTATTCTACCAAATTACTGCTTTAAGATAGAAAGTGGACACTCCATGCCTCTGTACCTTCCTCAGCACTCAGAACGTTCTATTTATTTTGTAGGTGGACATAGTACATATCAAACCATAATAATCAAGAGCTTTACAATCATTCGAAATAGAGCCAGTGAGATGATTGAAGGGGATAATATGTTTTCTGAGATCAACCATTGGGACTCAAAGAATGGAAAGAATCAACTCCTATGAACTGTCTTCTGACCTCTGCCTACCAGCTTTGGGACATATGTGTTTCCCTACTCTCAACACAAGCGCAAAATGAACCAAGGATAATATTTTTAAAAATATACAAAATATTTAATTCAGAAATTCTGATTCCAAGAATGTATCTTAAATGGAAAAGAACATTCAAACAAAGAGAAAGAACCATATAAACATGTTACATGGATGCTGTAGTAAAATGATTTTCAGGAGGGTGAAAGAAAATATGTCTCTTAGTGAAAACTACAAGTTAGTCTCGTTTTGATTCCTTGTGTGTTTCAATAGTTTTACATTCGTTATTCCAAATTTGATATGTATTTTTTAACAAAGACAAAATGACAATTACTAAGTATAAAACAATGAATTATTTATGTATTTAAGTACTTATAATTCAATACTTAAGTATAGAGATGATACTTCCTTATGAAAATCAATGTTGATTTTCATGTATGGCATAAGATTTCAATTTTGCTTTAATGCTTTATTGAGACATGTGAGCATGAATTTACTTAAAACAATTGTAAAAGACTATAATGAACCTCATTCATAGTGTTAGATATAAGGATTATAAATTTCTTCTTCACATTCACCCTGACTTCATAGTTCTTTTAAGGGGTATGTGAGCATTTACATTAAGAAAATGCAGTCTATGGGTATTGGAGTCTTCAGCTCTGAAAACTGGTCCAATGCAGAAAACCTTCTCAAAATAAGCACAGATGCACATCTGCTTATACAGCTGTGGGGACTGAGCAAGGTAGGCATTATTTTTAAAATAGGACACAGTAAAAACATTGACTCCTCCTTCACTGACAGCTGAAATAATTTTAGGAGTTTGGATTTCCATAAAACCTTTGTTAATTAAAGCTTCTCGGAAGAGATGGCAGGTGCCGGACTAGAGATGGAAGATGGCCTGAATAGTTGATGTCCTAAGATCAGTGACTCTGTCGTCTAATCTTGTATGCTGGTTAACAGTAGCTCTTCCTTCCTCTTCACCTTCCACTTCAGGCCAAATGGCGTCGTCCAGCTGCAAGGGCAGGCGAGGTTCAGCCAAACTGATCACATAAATCTTCTGGACATGTAACTCAACATCTTGCTGTGTACAGCTTCCAAATTTCTGATTTACTTTTCTCACAATGCCTTCCACATCAATAACACTTTCTTTGTTGATGTTGGCAGCAAATTTAACCATCTGCTTGCGCAAGTGATCTCCCGCCGACACCAGAGCCTGGACGTTAAACTGCTGCTGCCTCAGGACTAAGAATCACTGCTTCCCTTTTGCTCTGCTTGAATGAACTCTTGCACGGACCCAAACAACATCATCAGCCTTTTGTACTGTCAAGTCTTTAACTCGAACCTGAATTTGTTGGTTTGGATATTGAAATGGCTTTTAATTATCATCACCATGAAATTGTAGAAGAAATTGCTGACACCTTGGTGCAAATATTCAAAGGACTTCAAGAAAGGTTTCAGACTGAGATTCAAACTGTAAATAAACAGTTCCTATGTGAGCCATTCAAGTTTTTGGAGCCAACCTTGAGACTAGAGTATTGTGAAGCTTTGGCTATGCTTAGAGAAGCAGGAGTTGAGATGGGCGATGAAGAAGATCTAAGTACACCAAATGAAAATCTGTTGGGTCGTTTGGTGAAAGAAAAGTATGATACAGACTTTTATGTTCTTGACGAATATCCATTGGCTGTAAGAACTTTCTATAACATGCCTGACCCAAGAAATCCTAAAGACTCCAACTCTTATGATATGTTCATGAGAGGAGAAGAAATATTGTCTGGAGCACAAAGAATACATGATCTTCAATTGCTAACAGAGAGAGCTTTGCACCATGGAATTGATTTGGAAAAAATCAAAGCTTACATTGATTCCTTCCGATTTGGAGCCCCTCCTCATGCTGGTAGAAGCATTGGGTTGGAAAGGGTGACAATGCTGTTTTTAGGATTGCATAATGTACGTCGACATCGATGTTCCCTCGTGACCCCAAATGACTCACACCTTAAAGCCACACTTTTTATTCTCTCTAGTAATCTGCTATTGGTCAGGTTGTACCTGAGATACTTAAGATATGCAAGAGAATAACTGTCTTATACTAAAGTGCCACGATTATTTTT